>JACXGK010004465.1:28027-38202 GCA_016801125.1 Novumbra hubbsi
ACAATAAACCACACCGGGTGTGGCTGTAAAACTAACCTAAGTAGGCTCCCCAATCAGAGTCAACTGATTGCAGCTGCTCTGACTGGGGAGCCCACAACGGCATAGAGATGGCTAGAGGCCTCTCCATGTGCCATGCCCTGAATGGGAGCCCCAAAGCACAGAGATGGCTAGGGGCCCGCATCCAGGACATGACACTTTCCTCTGGTCTGAAGATAAATGCGCCATGGCAGTCAATCATGGGACATTAAACAAATATCCAGTACTATACACACAAAGGTCCTTTAACTCAACATCTAAAAGCTCCATCAGGATTCGTTATGATCCATTTTGTGATTACTGTGAAACAATTCCATATGTTAAAATATAAATTGATAATTACATGTGTTTTATGGAAAATCTATGTTTTGTTACTGCAGTATATCCTTGGGATCAGTTAACACTTGGTGATAATCCCTGTCCACTATGTTAGACCATCTACTATGACTTACAAAATGGTGCTGGATCAGTCTATTTTGAATCCACTAAATGTTCCACCAAACTGAACATCACAAACTATGGGCGTTTTCATTTGGGAAGGGGTAATAGAGGGTTTTACCACTAAAAAAGTGCACCACTGCATTTTATATCACCCCTAAGGAAATTGGCACACTGCAATGGAATCACTGCTTCCTGTTAGCTGAAATAGACATTAAACCAGCTGCCAAATCCTTTAGCTATGGTAAGTTTCACTACTCCTATTCAGACTAAGTTGTGGCACTTGGAGCAGAACTAGCATTGAACAATCCTGAAAATAGCTGATGCTTAAAGTCAGTTTAAGTCAAATCTCTGTAACAAATATTGTGTGAGGAGAATTTTGGTGAACTGCATTGAGCTGAAGAGTAGTTTTTGGGGAAAACAGGCTGTGGACACTGATCTGGCCCGTGCCGGATTGCTGCAGTATCCCTTGAAAAAGACACGTGAAGGAAAAGAGCGAGACAAAAACCTTATTTTTCTGGCATCCATACCTCACATCTGGGTGCTTTTTCTGTGATGAAAGTATATTACTAGTGACAGGGAATCCTAGTTATGGCATGTACACAGGACTCAGGACTGGTACCAGAGAAATATGTTATGTCGCTGACATGGAATAGAATTTGTAGGTAGAGATTCTAGTTCTGAGGACTCTTATTTTTTTGTTTTGAGCCTATAGATCTTTTTTAAGAATAATCTCTGCCATATGTATATCTCCGCTTACCCTGTCGTATAAGAACACATAATACACCTTGTAGGAGACGCCAGAGCAGTGAGCCAGCAATTAACATCTCAGTAAGGTTTCCCTGGGAACCCTTGCATTACTGATATTCTGTTTAGGGAGATTTCCATCTCGTTCCATGCACTGACTTTGTGTCAGACCATTTCACATGCCAAACTAAACATTCACCCCACTGAGTGTGTTGTGGAAAGAGATATACTGGAAGTATTTTGAAAACAACAGATTCTTAGAATTAAAATCCCATCCTGCTTACAGTATGTATGGTCGTGCAGGGTATTGTATGAAATAACTGGGCATGCCCAGTTGTCCAAAATGTTTGGTACCAAGGATAGCAGAAGAGATCTCAGTGAGAGGGATGAATGTTGGGGGATGCTTGGCAAGAGCTTCACTGACAAAGACTTCTCAGTTTGCTGATGTTTCACAATGTGCCATGTCTCAGTCACCAGATCTCAAATGAACACTCAATCAAGATTCTGTAGTGGCACCTGAAACAGTTTTTCCCACTAGTGTTGGGTCAACTAGTAATTTCCCACAGAAAGCTGAATTTGAATATAATTTGATTTGAAGGTAGTAATTTAATTCAAATCAATTCAGACTATTTCAGACTCATTTATCTGGGACATGGAATATGAACGTTTCATCAGTTTGATGTCACCTTTTATGACAAATAATGCAATCCCCTTCTAAAGTAATATAAAATATTCTCTGGGCCAAAGAAATGCTTCACGGAAAGTTAAGTTATTTGCAAATAAATTTATTTTTTCCTCAATTTGGTACCATATCTATGACTGCCCACAATGTGTATCTAATTCTACAGAGACTGTTTTAAAAAATGTCTCAAGAGGGAAACAGTTACAAATAGGAATCTAATGAGTAGGATGCTCTGAGTCTCCTGAAAATAATAAAACCAAATTTGATTAGACTCTACATCTATGTGAGCCAAAAGAGTTACAAGGCCTTATTTAAGCTTTTTGAACACAAAAATATAAAGAACTTTAATTAGTTTATGGATTCACCTCAGAGTAATTTCATCCTGTCTTTAGATGGCTATCTACTTCAGAGCGGTCAAAACAGTCAACAGTTGGTAGCCTGACCTTGTTCTGTCAGACAGCGATGACGGCAGTATCTCAAGTACTTCATAAATCAACATTATTTAGCAGTCAGGGTCCTACAAGTCACATCGCATCAATTGATGGTTGATTCAGTGCTATAGTCTAAATGCAAAGTTTAAACAGTAGTTCACAAAGCTGCCGTGTACTGTTGTACTGTATCTGACACTCAATGTTTAGTTCATGTAAAAATCAAAACATTAAAGGGAGAATTATTTATATTTCTCTCCCAATTTTTTCTCACCACCTGCTTTGTCATTTTATGTTTCATTTATAGGTTAGTAGTATAATTACGATATTCATTTCAAGGTAGCAGTGGAAAAAAAGCTATTTAGAAATGTTTGCAGGCAACACAAGCTATTTCAAAAGTGATTAAGCCTAACCAGTAATTAGACATTTGCATAAATTTCCAACAAAATAAATTCAGCTGTAAGGAATAGACAGAAGATGCCGTGAGAGTCATCATCATCTGAACTGCGTGATGAGAACGATAATGAAGAAACGGCAGCCTCGCTCAAACGATTTCTCAATAACTTTTTGAAGCTGGGGTATGCTTTATTGCCTCCAGGTAACAACTCCGTTCCCTCCCTGAAGACTGGAGGAGTCAAGTGGAAATCATGCTATCGGCGCCAAACACCAGCAGCTAATTAGCATTCCTCCCAAAAACAGCACTCTAGTGAAGCTGAAGCTAGGCCTTCCTCTATTGCGCTCTCTCCTTCTCACACTTGGAGAATACAGATGAGGACCGCTCAAAGACAAAAATGACTGGGTACATTTTCAATCTGTGTGTCTAATATTGATGCATGGGACAAAGATCAGTACAACATAATGAGATCCAGTTACAGTAGGATAACCCCGGGAGATGACTTGGCAAAACAGAAAACCCCACTCCTTCACGATGTAAACAGATGTACAGCTACAACAGTGGAACCACAAAGCCCTTGGGGGATGTCTTAAAATATGCTGTTGTCGACTGTGTTGCCCGATTAGGCCTCTGCCATAGGCCCACCCAGTTTTAATTAACTTGCCGAATTATTTGGCTCATTGTGCGATTTATCTATTTTGGGGATTTGAAGGTTTAATCTCATAGGGCAGTGCATACATTGGGGCAGATATGATTTTTGGTCTGTGGGTCAGGACTAAGTGGGTACTATGCACATTTGTTTTTATTGTATTGCACCAATAAAGGCATTTCATGCAGCTTTTCAAACTTATGAAAACACTGACACAAATCTGATAGATACATTTGAAAAGACCCTTTGGATCACAACAAAATATTTTTTTCTGACTCAGACTATATTTGGCCTCAACTCTTTAACCTGATGCTATCATAAATTCAGGATAGGCGTGTTCCATTGTTGAATTTAATTAATAATCGGTGTCCCTGTAATATAGGTGCTTACCCATCAATATATATATTTTTGAATCTTTGGTTCCCCATACATCATGGAGCCATGTGATTAAACATAATATGTTTCTTTGTCTTACATGGAGAATGCCCCTACTTCTTCAGTATCTCTCCATGAGAATGCCAATCATGTAACAGATTATCAGAACTATCATTGACACAATCAATACTACAGGTTGACCTTACGCCTTCAGTACACGAGTTTCTGGTTGACAGAGAGTGCATATTCTGCTTAAACTGAAGGAACAATTTCTGGGTTTCAAAGAGGAGTATCTCTTGATACTCAAAATAAAATGATTACTGTTTCAATTAAGCATTTGTCATAAGAGGTTCAGAGAAATGGCCTCTTTATTACCTGACAAGCAGATGGTTAGGATTTCTTAAGCCTCTTCAGTTAGGCTTATTCCATCGTTGTTCAAGCAGTTACGTGAAGCCACAATTTCTAGCATGAACGCCAAACAATAATTATTACTGGGGGACCATAAAAAACAATGGTGTCATTGCTCAGTTAGTTAGTAAAGTGCCGCCACTTCTAAAACTATTTCCTTTTGGACATTGGCAAAAAAACAGCTAATTTCATTATTTGGCATTGCATGTTGCTGTGAGGTCTTGTGAAGTAGAATCCTCACTAAGCAAAATAGCTTTGTGCATTCCTCAGCTAAGCAGACATTTCCCATCCGTCTGATCCCCCTCATTCAAGAACCCAATTTGCGGGTCACATTGCCAATATTAGTATTTAATGGAGGCATGAATCCATCTCCAACCAAAATAATATGCTGATTTTAGTAGCAGTAAGAAAGCTGACATTTGCAGCAGGCACAAGCTATACAAATGCAAATACACTCTCCCTGTCCTCCTTGAGATCCTAATTGTTCACAGCTGCATGCCACTCTTTGGATAGAACAAGATATGCTTATATTAGGGCCAGCACAGACTCAAGATCACTCACCAAGTGAAAGCATATCATTTAACTCTTTCCTGCTCAGAAAAACAGATCAATGCCCCCACAAAGATAACATACTCAGCTAATCTTGAGGATTAGTATGAAGGTCAGCATGCGAGTGTTTTATAAAAAAAGGCAGGATATAAAGTAATACTCAATAACCTCTAACGCTAAAGAGTCTATCTTCACATGGCCTGCAATGATGAGAGAAAACTCTTCGTTCAGTAAAGATCCAAATAGTCTTTTAGTGCTGTGTGGCATCTACGCTGGCAAAATTTATTTTAAAAGTAATAATTCCAACTAAATTACATTGTTTTGTTTGTCTCTTTCCTGCCATCATTGTCTACCTCAGCCTCATTGTCTACCTCAGCCTCATTGTCTACCTCAACCTCATTGTCTACCTCGGCCTCATTGTCTACCTCAACTTCTCTCTGTCAACTTGATCTTCCTCATCTGCTCTCTCTGTAGGTCTCTCATGCTTAGATACAGAGAGAATGCTGGATGGGTTCAGAGGTGCCCTGTGAAGGACCAAGATCAGGGCAAAGCTTAAAAGAGTGCAGTCCAAGGCGGAGGAACTGCTGCAGCCCAGGCCTGCTTCTAATTAACATTCCTCTACATTAAGAAAAATGGAGCAAGAAGGAAAAACACACATCATCTGACCTCATTTTATACATCCCAGCCAGCACAGCCCAGCCACAGAGAAGCAGAAAAAGGCCTTTTCAGCATAATCTAAAACCACTTCCAATTTATTCTTGGAATTGATTTATTAATAACATGTTCATGGACTTAATTAATCCTTCAGATATGTCAGAAGTGGAGATGTGTACACACAAACAAATCACCACGAGCAAGATTTTGAAAAAAAACTGTAATCGGATATTAGCATCCTTTCTCGAGTTTATAATATTATTAAGTAGGCTACAAGTTGCCTCGTGGTTGCTCCCAAGATGCTGATTAGGAATTTTATTTGAAAAATCCATGCATGTAAGTGTAGTCTAGAGTATGTCAATGAAGAATTACATTTTCTGTGGATCCTTTAGTGACTTAATTTTGTTTATGAAGGATCTGCAGGAGGTGTTAAATACCCTGTCTGTGTTGTGAAACGGTCTGCGGACGTACCCCAAAACAAACGACTTGTCGCATCCGTCTCCTAGAATGTGCATCTTCATTAACGTCCAATCAAAATCCAATTAGGCCTGCAGTCGCTATCGGTGCGAATTAAGGCTTTAGCATTAAAATGATACGGCATGTGGATATATTTCCAATCACTGCAGCATTTAATCATTACCCTGTCAGGATCATTTTCCGGGTAATGATGGTGTGCTTGTAGTTTCAACTCACCGTGGCGTTTTCCCAGTGGCCTGTTTACATGAAACTCTGTAAAAACATGCATCCCAGGGTGCCTGCTAAACATCTAAATAAATAAATAATGAGAGAGCCAACGACAGACGGCCTTCCCCCCCCCAGTAAGCCGACTTCCCATGGTCAACGTGATCAGGAGCCTGTGCCCAGAGCGGAGCTGTGATCCCAGACTGTGATGCTGCTGCTGTTCCTGCAGCCATCAGCTGTGGTGGGGTTGGGTTTCCTGGCAGGGAGTGAGAGGAAAGGATTAGTTAGTCAGTAAGTCCCTCTTGGGTAGCACTTTAGCTAGCAGTTGTCCCGATTACTATGGAACTAACACAGGTATAACTGTGTGTTGTTCCAGGAATGACTGAAGCAACAAACTAGTTTACATAGCTATGACTTAAGATACAAACGTGGGAACAATTAAGACATTAGACATTGAGACATTGTAAATCCTGCCTTGAAATATCAAGACTAAGCATACTGTGGCATTATAACTATTCAACCAAACTGCCTGAGAAAAAGGTCTCAAAGCTGTGTCAAATTACAATGTTTTTCTCTGGCATTGTTGTGCAAACAGACTTTACCCCCTGTGCCGTTCAACCATACACTCCATCATTAAAGGACCAGATACATAAAGTGGACAGTCAATATTAGGAAATATTGGTATCTATATTAGTCTAACATTGCAAATGTTAGCTTATGACAATATTTGCATCTATGTACATTTGACACAGGATAGTGATAAGATTCGACACATTGATCTTCATTAATTAATTAATTGTGCATTTGTACACAATTATTATGTTTCTATAGATATGTTCTCCCCAAATATTTTCTAAGTTTCAATCAGAATGTCACCATGCAATTATTATAAAGTTTGTTGTAAATGCTGTCTTCTTATTTATTTATAATAATAATTGACAACTTTTTGTTTGCTGATCCATTATTTTTCAAGTGTGACAGGTCGTTTGAATTCACCAACTAGTCATTTTACTTATGGTCAACCAAACTTGCCCTGGTAAACAACAGTTTTGTATTTTATTTCTCATTAATTTCTTTGGGAAATATAGATTTCTTTGATATTTCTGTAAAAATCACACCTATTCGAATGTTAAGATATAGAAGATTAAACATGTTCTGGATATACAAATGCCCGATTCTTCCAAAATCATGTTTCCTTTAACATTTCAAAAATCAATGCCCATAGATAGTACTATGTAGTTAGACAATTCGTTAACCAAAATATATATATTTTCCAAAACATTATCATACACTGTACAATTCTGATGCCACGAATGCCATGGATTCATGGGGAATATTATAAAGACAACTGTCAACGTTGTCACACATTGTCTTAACACTGCACCATTGGTTTTGCATACGTTGCCTAGACATTAGTATTACACAGGAATGTTTCAACCGCAGGTTGTGGCTAAAGTGCTGTGAATAATATACACATGTTTTTTTTTCATATTAAATTATATTCTGCATTGACAGTAAATTAATTTGGTACATGCTAATTAATGCTACAAAACAAATTATATTCAGATGATTTCCCTAATGAATATTTCACTGGACTAATGTCCTTTTACACATCAAACGTAAGCACTCCATTACCTTGTGCTGGATTTCTTTCATTTCGATGGAGGGAATGAGTTGTAATGAGATATGTTGTAATGTGAACAAGGCATAAATTGTTGGAAACATTTACAGTGGGTTTAATAGGTCGCTATCAGTTCACTTTAGGAGTTTATACTCATAAAGGCATCAAAGTGTATTGTATTGTATTGGATGTAATGTTAATCAACATATCTTACACTATGTTTGAATTTTACAAGCTATTTCTCCATTACACAATATTTTATTTACAATAATAATTATCAGCTGGGGGCATCAGCTAGCACCTGACCTACTGTCAGCACATACAGTTTGAAACAACCCACCCTTTAGATGTGACAACGTGTTTCTGACTTTGCTAACAAGTGTGATGTAGCATTTTACTTTAGAAACATTTAAAATGCTAAAACCTACCCTGGTTGATGCTATTCACATGACTCACAGGGCTGGGAGAACTGTGATTCACTGGTCTGGACAGGGACTAATTGTAACCACAATATTCACTCTGAAAATCAGCAATTTTTTAAGTGGACATTATGTAAAGACTGTTGCAGGTAAGTGCATAGAACAGCAATGTGTTTTAATCTAGTTCCTTTTTTGGGGGAAAATAACATCCTATGAAGTTACATTGATTTTGCAGTGCGAAATATTATTGTATGTTGTATTAATGTATATATTATGATGCTGCATGCTAGTAGTGTCCCCTCTAATTAAATATACCGATGGGGATGTTGTAGTACTTATCACGTGTCATAATAAGCTTTACAAAGTGAAAAAAAATGTATGCAAACATCTGCAGTTTCAGATGTCACATGCAAGTCAATGTACAATTAAACATTACTTGTTGCAATCCTGTTCAATAATAGCGGATTCTGCCACCACCAGCTTATCATCACAGGAGACCTCTAATCACATCACCAGCTGGCTAGATCCCAAATGATGGCTAAGGGAATGAGCCAAACAAATGAATAATATTCCCGCCTTGCCCATTTACTACATACACTCTATTTGTTTCCATATGTTAGCCGGACATTGATCTCTACATCTGCTAAAATGAAGTACTTTTTTGTGTTACAGTATAATCCCAACATTACCATAACAATGTAATCATTTGCTCTGATTTTGTTTCCAAAACCATCCATTGCACATGACCAAATCTCCATTAAAGTAATCTAATACTCATTACTTTGAACCATCATTATTTTCCTGTTGATTCCGTAGGATGGTGATTGGCTCACGGTGTGATGGTAGGGGGGCGGTATCCTGTATTTGGTCTCTCTTACCCACTCTGCAGTCTGACAGACAATGATTGAGTGGCTGCTAAGCGCTCCGTCCACACTCTCCCAAAGCCCCAGAAAAATCTCACAACAGCTCCATTATTGCTCTTCTAACTAGCCAGCCTTAATCTTAATACGGGACAGATGTAACATGGTCCTCTAGAAGGGTAAAGCTAGCTCTGACATCAAGGTGCTCATTTAATCTGGTTAGCCGTAGTTGACAACAATCATCAAAAGTCTCCTTGAAACGAAGCTTTGGGAAGGTGAACTGTCTCCCCGGGTTCTCTCACTCATTCATCACTTGACGTGTGTGTGGGAGTGTGTGTGTGTGTGTGGGGGGGGGGGGTGTGGGAGTGGGGCTGCAACCTCTTATCTTTGTACTGCAAAAGAGTGTTTGTATAGCTTCCATCTTCATCCAGATGCATACCAATGAGCAGTAGAAGATCGTTTTCGGCATCGCCCCCACTTACCTGGCCAGTCTGAGAGGAATCTGTGCTTTGTGTGTTTCCAGGGTCTTATTATGTACAGTGTCATGAAGGGGAAACATGAACGACAGTACACCATATATCCTCATGAGGCTGTTATGCGCTAATAGGCTGGAATTGTTTCCAGATTGACCCCAAAATACGAGGGGGGCAGTCGCAGTGACTACCTCATTGTTTACAGATCATCACCTAGCCCTGAAATGCACGCTGAAAAAACACTGGCTCTACTACACTGATGATGAAGGGACTTACCGTAAAGTCTGTGTTTTCTCAATCTTAGAGAAATTAGAGCACTAAACACATTTGTAGCATTTGTTTTAAATAGCCATATAAACAGCCACATGCAGAGTTTTCTGTGAATGTTATGTTTGGAAATGGGTTAGAGTTAGGGTTAGGTTGTCTTACAAAGCAGCATTGCGTATAACCTGCAATCAAATTGAATCCCGTCCTAAGCTTTTAATACTGCATGTGTTTTAACTTCAATTGTTTCTGCTAATTTTATGAATGCACCTTTTAACTAATCTAAATAGTTGTCAAAAAGTAACAGACCCAATTTCCACTGTATAAAAAGTATGTTTTACCCCCTGCTGGACAATGACATGAATTTAGATTTCTACCCATGTGGTTGAAAGTAAACCTACATATGTGTACAAATAACATTGCCAGCAAGACACACTTAAAAACCATGTAAACAGATTACTAAGATTACACACCATTATGAAAAATCCCCCTCTCAT
>JACXGK010004466.1:0-38103 GCA_016801125.1 Novumbra hubbsi
TCTCTTGACAGTTATCTCTTGTTGTTCTCCTGGCAGTTATCTCCTGACAGTTATCTCCTGACAGTTATCTCCTGTTGTTTTCCTGACAGTTATCTCCTGACAGTTATCTCTTGACAGTTATCTCTTGTTGTTCTCCTGGCAGTTATCTCCTGACAGTTATCTCCTGACAGTAATCTCCAGACAGTTATCTCCTGACAGTTATCTCCTGACAGTTACCAAGCAAGTTAGAGAACTAAACCATTCTGTTGCTAACTTGTGGTGAATCAGGATAAAAAATGATCCACCTCATAAAGAAGTACACTGTTCATATCATATTTCCTATATTATTTCTAAACCGCGAAAGTAAATTCCTACATTGGTTCTCATACTCTATCTCAAATTGTTATTAAAATATGGTTACCTTAAGTATTTCAATAACTAACAATCTTCTATCTAAAAGTACTGTATTTTAGCCCAGTTTTGATGAAGTGAATGTAAAAAAAAAAAATCTCAAAATGGAAACAACAGGATTATACCAGACCACACCAGAGAAAGAGGGCCTCAATCTGAGTCACTAAATTGGTCACTTGACAGCCATAAAACACACTTCCTTGTTGTACTAATATTAAGCGTAGCTGTTCATGTTACGTACCTGTATGACATACATACATTGTGTTTTACACCCTCTTTCGTCACTACAGACAATGCTTTGACCCTGAGCCGTCCCAACCTTGGACCAGCCTTTTCCATGCTTCTCTGACACTTGGTTTGACACTGAGCGTAAATACAGGGACAATAGATGGAAACGGAGGGAAGACAACAGTTTAGTTTTTTTTTTTTTTTTCTAATTACACAAAGAATGTCTGGATTTCAGCTCGGAAGCACACACAGGGCCACGGGGCAATAAATCATGTCTGATATCATTCCTAGGGTAAAAATTACTTTTCACACTACACATCTGTCAATTCACCACCCCATCCCTCTCTGCTATCCCTTTAAAAGGCTAGTTCAATAGAAATCAGCCAAAATGTGACTTTTTATTACGAAAATCTTAATTGTGATCTGTTATACTACCAGGAAAGATATTGTATTCAGACTAAAGTAGAAGATTACTTCAAGTATTACTCATTTGAAAAAGAAAAATCAGGCTGGGTCCAGCACTGCACTTAATTGTTAAAAAATTAAAAGCAGAAGGCCAAAAAAGAATACATATTCTTATTACTGACCAAAAAATATTTGTCTCTCAGTGGAAGTACACAGTAGCCAATACGGGAAATCAACACAAACGTTTTCTTGAACAATTTTAAACAAACTGAAGGCTATCCCATCTGGTCAAAACTGACAGAATGTAATTGTGGCACGTCTCACAGAAAATGTTAATGATGGTTGTCGGAGGAATGTGTCACAGCAGTCAGGGCATCGCACTGTCAAAGTGCCCTTGATGACCCCAGTCCACAATAAAAAAAAAACTACAATACACAAACCTCAGAACTGGAAGAGGACCTTGGAGCAGCGCAGAGAGGTGGCCTGGTCCAATGAATCCAATTCTTATCAGCATCTCGTGGATGGCTGTGTATGTGCACCGTTTACCTGGGGAAGGGATGACACCAGGATGCAGAGAGGGAAGACTACAAGCCGGGGGGGGGGGGGGGGGGGGGAGGGGGGGGGGGGGGGGGGGGGGGGGGGGGGGGGGAGGCACAACTTGGACTTGAAGGATCTTGAAGGATCTGCTGCAATTGTTATGGGGCCAGATACCTCAGAACTCTTCTGGTAGAGTCTATGTTGGTTTGCCGCTGTTTTGGACCAACAGCATATTTGGCAGGTGGTCATAAGGTTATAGCACATCAGTGTATTATGGGTGTCATTTCATCACGTTTTTTATTTCCCTCTCCGACTTTGTTCCATAAGAAATGGTACATTGCATAATTTGATCAGTCTTTCGATTACATAGTTAGTCCGTAAGCCTACTTTGTGTCTATGTCCGCATAACATGGTGGAAGGTTATGTTTACTTTTGTGTGTGTTTGTGTTAGTTTGTACGAACCAGCACTTTTTGAGGAATTTCGGTGGAAGTGGGAGGTATTGCACAAACTTGCCAATTCATTGTTGGGATATTTTTCTAACCAACTGTTGGTGTTGATGTGCATTGTGAAAGCAACCCAACCAACTGATAAAAGACAATAGAAGGAATATGGAAGCAGAGGCAGGATCTGACATCACAAGCTCTATGGTTGTAAAGCATCAGATGGAGTGGAACTTCTTCTTGGAGAGTCAAGAGACTGCCCTATGGTGTTAGACAAGCTAGACACAATAGAGCAGGAACACTTAAAACCCCACCATGTTAACATTCTTATCTGCAATCAAAGGGAAAGAGATTGACACTTGTAGATGTTTGTCAGACAAGCAAAAATATGTTTGGGATTGGATTGCACTTTTTCTTGGATCTTGGTCAGGCAGATCTTATCTTGTCTTACGTACTTTAACAGTGGACCAATGATCTGCAGAAATAGTTTGTGGAAAGATATTGACTACATTGGAAGTTCTGAGAATGAGCCATCGGTTTCCTAATGTGCACTCTCATGGGAGATTTTCAGCATGTGGAAAATCACACATTCGTTTTTCCCAATTTATTTTAATGCTTTTTTAGTTTTACAATGATTTAAACACATGGGTAGAATTTAAGAATTTATTGTAATTTAGATAAATAATAAACAATGTCTATAATTAAAGGTTATTTAATTGAACAAAAAACTAAAACATTTTAAACAAGATATAATTTATTTAGCAAAATATTTACAAAGATGCCATTTCCTATTGAGAAAAAGTAAGGACACTCTATGCCTTAATAACTGGTATTGACCCCTTTGGCTGAAGTAACCTCAATAAGACATAACCAATAACTGATAATGTCTACGGGTCTCTGACATCGACTGGGAGAAAGTTATTCCCACTCCTCCATGCAGACTTTTTTTCAGCTGTGTGATGTTAGAGGGGTTTCTTGCATGACAGCCAAGATGAATGTTATGCTGCCTGCAACATCCTCCAGCATGACTTGGCGGTGGGTCAGTGATGGTTCTCAACAAATTACATCATGTACAGTAAAGATTTAGCTCTTTCATATATTTTGTTCATCAAGTGTGATTTCAGCACTCCCTTAATTGGTTTGAGTTGTGTATATATCATGCAAAAATAAACTAATAATAACTTTGTTGGAAAGCATTCTCAGTAATCAGTGGGTGTGGATTGTTGGAAATTGTTTCATCCGTAAGAGGCAATGTGTAGTGGTTGATTGTACAGCCGTTGGAGGTGTCGGCTGAAGAAAGTACAGGATCTTCGCACACGGATCGTCCCAGTGGGTAAACAGAGACTCTTATGTATGTCTTCTATTCTCTAGTGATCACGGCTTTTCCTTAAGTTGGGAAGGAAGCCATGTGAGACCTGCTTCCCTTAATTGTGTGGATTTTTCCCAAAGTAAGAGCAGATCCTTGTGACTCACGAGTATTGGGACATGAAAATACTCTGAGGAGGTTAGTTCAAGGCAAGGCTGTGTCAGTGCCCAAAGGGGATATCATTTGTAGTGTGAAATCTGAAATGATGGAGCTAACTAACAACCCAAATGGAAACTTTTATATGGAAAAGTGAGAATAAAATGAATTATTCAATTTCATAAATAAAAGAATGTCTTCTCTAACTCAAAGTGCTGCTTTATATTAACTAATCTTTTTTACTGAGTTGTCACAAACAAACCATAATGACAGAAACAGAAAATTTCAACATATTTCGGTCTGCAGTTGCGAGAGTTATTCTTTGTGTGGTTACTTGTAATTTACTATCCCTGTGTACCTGCAATCCATCCAATTCATAATTTCTTGAGTCCGGCCAATTCACTAAACTTGGCAATTAATGTTTTTCCGGACACATACTGCCAACTCGGCAGTAGAACAGAGAATATAGCCTTCTAAAGAACAGTGGCCTCTTTCAACGGATCAGTTTACATTTAGTGTACAGCAGGAGTTTAATTGTCAAACGCAACCATAGGTCCATTCATGTTAACATTGTTATTCTACACATGCCCTTCTATCCACAGCTGTGTGGACTAGCACACCATTATGCAATCGGTTACAATAAGGTATTTACGTGGTTAGTGGGCTTTGAGCCCAACGTCTCTGTAAGCAGGCCGCTATGGCAACGTCTGTATAGTGACCCCCTTATTGACATCCTGGTTACCTAAGCCTGAGACGAAGTCGCTGTGCAACCTTCTCACAAACAGGCATGGAACGGTGTCAAGCCTGCACTCACTCTTCCCTTAGAAGGCAGCACTGCAGTACATTAGTGCTCATCTTCTCTAACTCTTCAATGTGTGCGCATACGCTATGCACAGTGTTTGCCGGACAACGCCACCTAGATGTGACCTGAGAACTCTGGGAACTCTGAATAGCTCTTTAAAAGGTTTGCTTCTATTTGGGGGAGAGCAGTGTAAGCTGTTAACCAAACAGAGCCAGCGGATGAAGCAGTGTTACAAACCAGCTTAAAGGTCATGCTACATTGTCCAGTGGCTCTTCAACACCCTGTGGTCAGTCCATTCAGTCTCGGTGTGTCCTCCACCTAGGTCTCAGATCTCCAGTCTCACCCCTGACCCCTGGTTACCCCCGGGGTCACTACCTAGGCACAAGGAAAAGCTGCACCAGTATGAAGCCCTCAATTCTGGAATACTTCTGCAACATAATAACATGTGGAAAAAGTGAAGAGCTGTGAATACTTTCCAGATGCACTTTATATTACCTACATATTCACCATTTAATCAGATCAAGTCTTTTCATCTGAACAATCAGGTGTATAATTATCAATTCCATATGTAGGAACATCTTCATGTAGTAGAAATAAATTATGAAAAAGCTATTATTGCATATGCCATAGAACGCAATCTGAGGATGTACAACATCTCAAAAAGATTTGAGCACCATCAGTCTACTGTGAGGCAAATCATTTACAAATGGATAACATCTAATGTGACAGCAACCCAGATTAGAAGTGGACGCCCTTTCAAAATATCCCCAAGAGCCACAGGAAAAATAATAAATAAGGTAAATGCAAACCCCAAAACAACATGTGGAGATCTGCAGACCTCCCTTCCTATATCTCAGGTTGGGGTGTTTCAACGATAAAAACACTGAATTGAAACCATATTCATGAGAAGGTTGATAGGAAGAAGCCTCTGCTGTCAAAACAACAACCAAACTGACTGGTATCTTTGCAATGCTGAAAGGAAATTTATCAGAAAAGTAAATTTGGTCAATCCTATCATATTTGTTTTACAATTAAATTATAAGAATGATAAGGAAATGTAAAACACCAGGGGCATGGACCACTGGCATGGTCCACTGGTGTGGTTTACTGGTGAGGTTCACTGGCTTGGTTCACGGGTGTGGTCTGCTTGGTTCACTAGTGTGGTTCACTGGTGTGGTCCGCTTGGTCCACTGGCGTGGTTCACTGATGAGGTCCACTGGTGTGGTTCACTGGTGAGGTCCACTGGTGTGGTTCACTGATGAGGTCCACTGGCGTGGTTCACTGATGAGGTCCACTGGCGTGGTTCACTGATGAGGTCCACTGGCGTGGTTCACTGGCGTAGTCCACTGGCGTGGTTCACTGGTGAGGTCCACTGGTGTGGTTCACTGGTGAGGTCCACTGGTGTGGTTCACTGATGAGGTCCACTGGCGTGGTTCACTGATGAGGTCCACTGGCGTGGTTCACTGATGAGGTCCACTGGCGTGGTTCACTGGTGAGGTCCACTGGTGTGGTTCACTGATGAGGTCCACTGGTGTGGTTCACTAATGAGTTCCACTGGTGTGGTTCACTGATGAGGTCCACTGGCGTGGTTCACTGATGAGGTCCACTGGCGTGATTTACTGGTGTAGTCCACTGGTGTGGTTCACTGGCGTGGTTCACTGGTGAGGTCCACTGGTGTGGTTCACTGGCGTGGTTCACCGGTGAGGTCCACTGGTGTGGTTCACTGGCGTGGTTCACCGGTGAGGTCCACTGGTGTGGTTCACTGACGTGGTTCACTGGTGAGGTCCGCTGGCGTGGTTTACTGTTAAGGTCCACCGGCGTGGTTCACTGGCGTGGTCCGCTTGGTCCACTGGTGAGATTCACTGGCGTGGTTCACTGGCTTGGTTCATTGGCGTGGTTCACTGGTGTGGTCAGCTTGATACATGTTTATTTTTTCACATCTTCAGGTGATTTAAGACACATTTATGAACTTTGTGTGCCATGTGCATACTTTTTTAACAGGGGAATTCAGCTCATAAATCACCTCTATCAGAGACCAAGAGTTCAGAAATGTTATCGTTGACAGATACTGTGGGAATGCTAGCCTAACAGAGCTCCCACCTAACATACTCTATTTAGAATTTGCTTAAATGTATGCCGAATGTGAAAAACATGGGATGCTATGTAAAATGAAAACTGCAAACAGAATGCAATAATGTGCAAATCATTTACAAATCATTTACATCTTATATTCTATTGAATAGTACAAAGACAAAATACAAAAGATGCAAAGTTGTTGGGGATCGCATCATCTGCGGTACAAAACATCATTAAAAGATTCAGAGAATCTGGAGAAATATCTGTATGAAAGGGACAAGGACAAAAAACAATATTGGATGGCCGGGATCTTCGGGCCCCCTAAAAATAGACATAACTATGTAGTGGAAATCCTCGCATGGTCTAATGAACACTTCAAAAAGCATTTTCTGTGAACACAGTACAATGCAAGTTAAAACTCGACCATGCAAAAATGAAACCAGATATAAAGATCCTGAAATGCTGTAGCCGTCTCTGGGCCGAGCTCATGTGACAAAGGAGACTAGCTAAAATACTAAATCAAGCAAGAATGGGAATACATTTCACTTTCAAAACTACATCAATTGGTCTCAATTGGGTTCCCAAACCCCTTTTTTTTGTTAAAAATAAATGAAAAAAAAGAGGTGATGCAACCCAGTAATGAGTACTGTGTCCCAACATGTTACAATCAAATTAAAAAACAATATAATTTCTCAGTTACAGCATTTAATATGTGGAAAAGACAAACCCTCTGAGACAACAATCTGATCTGTCTAACATTTATCATCTGGCCCAGTGTGTAAGAGTGTACACTGAGTGGACACTTGCTGCCCTTTGGTTTACTTTCCCCTGCTTTTCATCAATGTCCTTTCTCTTGCGGATTGAACTTGATTGCGTAACCTGTATGAATATTCCTTTGCGGTTTCGTTTTTTGGGGTTTTAGTTTGATTGTATCAGCTGTTTCTCCCCCTGGCCTTGTATCATTGTTGCGACTCCCACTGGTTAGGCAGTGTTGAGGACAATCTGTTAAGGCTGTTCTTCCTATCACAATTCTTACTCAACTCAGAAGTTCCCCTAACACGAAGTCACGATTAGGATTTGATTTCCCGTCCGTAATGATGCTGCATAACTGCAAAGCCAGGAAAGGACTATAACACTTTAGCAGTGTATTGTAATCGACTAACATTTTGTATCTGTACAATATGTGATATGGTAGGAAGACTGATGCTTCATACAAAAGTATGACTGCTGTACATCACAAAAATAGACTAATACCAAATAAAAAGATTGATGAGAAATTTGTGGAGGAATTTCAGTTTAAACCATTTTTTGTTGTTGTGCTACGTTGGTGCTTTTAAGAACAATGACCAGCAATAGGCCCATAAACATGTGTGTAGAAGTACATTTAAAATGAGACCTTCAACAAAATCTTAAGTCCTTTCACAACAAATCTAAAGCCAAGCGTTATCATACAAATAATACATTGCCTGTGTTTGAAAGTGTATTTGCGCCTCAGGGAAGCTCACTTCAATCCTCTCTGCACATTTAGAGTGAGAATTGGGGAATTAAGGTAAACATCACCTATCACCAATTTTCACCCCAAGTGCTCTCTTCTGGCTTCTATTGCTATTGGATAGGGAGTTGAGAAGGGAGGGACCAAATCAAGAAAAGGCGCAAGCATTTGACCACTATTAACATTAAAAAGATTGCCTGAGTTCCAGACATGTGGAATAAAAACAAAGCCTAGCCCACACCTTCCGAGTATAAACACATGAGGAAATCTAAGAGAGGTTGTGAGGTGTAATATAATGGTAGTTCCACTCTATCCTGTTACAGACATGTCATTTTGGCAGCATAGCTTGCACCTCACTCTAATTGTCTGGGGAGTAGTGGCTTTGGAGTATTTTTAGACTTTAGCACTATAGCTTGTTGGATGTAATATTTCCCTGCCGGACACATTTGTAGTAGTGTAAACTTGACACCCACTGGCTGATCAGGCAGTTCTGGTTAGCCAAAGACCTGAACAGAAATGTGGCATGTAAAATGTGCAACGAAATACCATTTTTTTTAAGTAATGTTTAATTAAATCAACTGTCAGGTGAACATCTCATTTTTACATTAATATTATTTAATACAAAATAATTCAATATAATATTATAGAACTCATACCCAGATGTTTTCCTATATTGATTCCTATTCCATTTCAGGACAAAGCTAAAATTGATGAAACCATCTCTTCAAAGTGACACAATCTCAAAGAAACCATTTTAAAAGTGTTCACATAGAATGATCTTGAGGAGTTTATCTTTCTAGTCAGTACACCAAACACATTTCTCTTGTTCCTGTTTACTTCTTTTAGGGGGGGGGGGCTGGATTCCATTAAGATCACCATAAGCTCCTGTCAATAGCATGTAGAGGCCATTTTCACTCTTTTGCAATATACCTTAAGGTTTTAAATCTGGTTCCTTAAGAGCACAATATCTGCCGACCCCCAACTGAGAAGCATAATGCCTATTGAGTAGAGTTTGGGTTCAAGACCCATCATTGAGAAGAATCAAGAAACATAGTGAAGAGTTTGTGTGTCTATGTGCAGGTATGTGTGCAAAGTACTCTGTGGTCGTTTTAAACATTCTTGCTGGAGTAATCGAAGTCCACAGCCGAATACACAGAAGGTCCATTTGTATGCCCTTTAAACTCTAAATTTTTGACTCAGTATTCCATAACTCCAATGATTATGGGAATCACTTATGTTTTATACTTGTGTTCTTTTCATTACAATGATTGTCTGGAATTTGCATCCTAAAGACATCATGAGATGCATGGTGCCTTTTCTATGTGATGCTCCACAAGGACCCTACTGCAGCCATTTTAAGTTGATTGTTTTGGGGCCTTTTCTCCTTCAGCCTTGCCTTTAACATGTGATGGTCAATTGGATTCAGATCAGGTGATTTACTTGAGTAGTTGGGGGTTTGAATTTACACCAAATTGATGTTGACCATTCAGACAAGCTCCGAACAAGAACTACAGTGAAATTCTCTGATGTGATTAGTATGGAAAACACCAGACTTGCAGTGTCAGTAGCCTTAGAACATAAACCATGGATCATTTGATTGTAAGATTGTAGGATCCAACTTTTTGAATGTGGGCCAATGACAGTGACCTCTTTCTTCCCCCTAGGGCCTACTTTCCATTGATCTCTTTCCCGTATGTATATCTTAGCAACCTCCCAACATCGGAGGAAATCCTATTGGTGTTATGTCTAAAATAAAACAAACTGTTCCCTCCCTGATGATCTTCCTATTGTGGACGTCAGAAAGCAAAACACCATTAAAAAAACATCAGGGCTGTTAATATCTTCCTGTCCTGAGCAGGCACACCAAACCCACAGCCCACACAAGCATAAGGGAGGATGTTTGCCAATAAAAGGCTAAGGGAAGCACCAGAAGGAAATCTGTGGGTCATAAAATGGGTCTGTTTTTCTAAATATTGGGCACCTGAGGGCAGAGGGCACCAAGAGGTGAAAGCATTAATACATTATTTGAGGCTGGTATTTGAATAAACCTCTGCCACTCTATTCATTGTAAAATAGATTCAAATAAATACAATAGACTGGAGCATGTTGATTGTATTGCCGTTCCTGGCATATTTGTAATATTGCAGTGAAATCTTTCTGTGACATTTGTATTTCTGGTGAGTACTTGTTTGCCCATTGGTGGGGATAGTGTGAATAAGGCTTCAACTGATATCACTTTGGCATTAAAGTCATATTATTTTTTAGGATACGTTTAAGGATTTAGGATTTTATGTTGGCTAGTGTCGTTTTTTTTATTTTACCTCCCCGGTTCAGTCTATCTGGTCTCGGACAGTTATATAACTGTTTTAGTAGTGTCTGACTTAGCCCAGTCTGCTATGCACTTTGATGAGCCCTCATTAGGAACTAGCCCACAATTGTGATTTGGAAAAAAAATAATTCAAGACAGTTTGTTATTTAGCTGATCTCAAATAATATAATTGTGATACATCATTTGTCTGTATATTGCACTAAAGAACACTGGTCAAAAGTACTGCAGAATATAGTAAGTAATCAGTATCTGTAAGTACTCTCTGTGACACATCATGGCAGGTATGCAAGAACCCCTGAGATTGTTACCATCTCTTCATTGTAGAAATGCCAACCTTTTAGTGGTACTCTCCCAATCAGTACTTTCAAAGTGAATTTGTGTATTCTAATACTGGGATGTATCATTTCCATACTCGATATTTACATATTTTTTTATTATTATTACTATTATTATTGTTTAAAATGACTGTATATTGCTTGTTCACTGTCTGATTACTGACTGTAATCACAGTAGATCACATTGTGTGCTATGACATCAAAACTATGAGTGTGGAATTAGTCCTTGAGCACAAACCGCCTCCCATCCAAATTTCTATGAACCAATTAGATAGGTTTGAGCAATTAGTCAAATGAGTTCCTCCACTGTCACAAAATGTTTAATGGGTCACTGAGTGTCACTGTGTTGCCTGTACCACAACCCCTTAATCCCCAGTATGTTTGTTCAGCCATTAACACAAAAATCCATCCCACCTATAATCACATTCACTTCACGCCATCATGATATTCAATCAAGTTTGCAGTTTACAAAATAGTTGTCATGTTTGATAAAGATTCAGCAAACCAAGTAGCATAAAATAAACAACACTCTTTTTCAAGAAAATATGAGTGTAAACAATATTCTTTTTTACCATTGCTCAGATAAAATGTTTTTAAAAAAATAATCTAAAAGATTTTAAAGTTATTGGAATCTCTTAGGATTATTAGCAAATAATTCAAACTTAATTGAATCTAAATAACAGTCCACGTTTTGAAAGTATATGTCAGTCTCAAAGACGCCTTCTGGGATTTGTGGCCATTGGTTATATCATTGACACAGTCAACCCAAAATGGGCCCCAGAAAATGTAACCGTCGATATGTGATGAATATCATCAAAAGCACTTGCTTTTAAACTTGATATTATATGCCTACCTGAAGTCAATGTCTTTTCCTTAGTGCCCCCTCAAGTGTGTTACATTTTCCCCCCGGATCTCATGTCTTATTAATGATTATGGTTTGTATATACGTGATCACCCCAATTAGTGCTGAACTTCTTTAGTGGGACTCTGAAAAAATTGTGGGAAACAGATGACACAATTGTGCAAACATCAGAATATACCACATTTGAATGTAGTCCAGGTGACAATAGTTGATTTTCTTTGATTGAATACTGACTAAGTAAATTGATTTATTAGCTGATGTCAGGGGGTGGCCACATTTGTTTTATTAAAATGTTCTTGTAATGCATCCTCTGGTAGCTGTTGAAGTATAACATTGTTCTTGTAATGCATCCACTGGTAGCTGTCAAAGTATAACATTGTTCTTGTAATGCATCCACTGGTAGCGGTCAAAGTATTACAATGTTCTTGTAATGCATCCACTGGTAGCTGTAAAAGTATTACAATGTTCTTGTAATGCATCCACTGGTAGCTGTCAAAGTATTACAATGATCTTGTAATGCATTCACTGGTAGCTGTCAAAGTATTACAATGATCTTGTAATGCATCCACTGGTAGCAATCAAAGTGTAATAAATGTTCTTGTAATGCATCCACTGGTAGCAGTCAAAGTGTAATAAATGTTCTTGCAATGCATCCACTGGTAGCTGTCAAAATATTAAAACGCGAACTCTGAGTTTTTGTCAAAAAAGAAAAATATTGCTGACAATTTCTCTTGCCTCAGATCTAATAAAACAACTCAGAGGTCCTATGAAAAATTTACTTCTTTGTAGTGGTGTTAGCTAACTAGAAGTAACTATTGTCAATTTGAGAAAAATTCAAGTTTTGGCTGGATAATTACTTTATCCATTGACCACCACATTTAGGAAGATGTACAGAAAGAAGAAATGTACAGTTATGTGTTAAACATTTTTAAGACATGTGGACATATCTATATTTAATCTTATTTCAAAGAATATATTTAGATAAAGATGATGTAATTGACAATTACATTCTAACCATGATATCATTTATTTAACAAGAGATTTACAGAGATGCCATTTCCAACTGGGGAAAAAGTTAGGACACCCCAAGCCCTAATAGCTGGTATTGCCTACATTGGCTGAAATAACCTCAATGAAAAGTTTTCTATAACTCTCTGACATCGACTGGGAGAATGTTTTTCCCACTCCTCCATGCAGAATTCTTTCAGCTGTGTGATGTTTGAAGGGTTACTTGCATGCACAGCCCGTTTCAAATCCCCCCACAGTATCTCAATAGGATTAAGATACAATCTTTGGCATGGCCAATTCTGAACTCCTTTCCTTAGCCATTCTACTCTCTGAGAACTCTTTGGGGGGAGATTTTAAAATTATGTTTTTGAAGTCAATCTATATTGTGCATATGCCATTGTTTAATAAGTATATCTATCTATCTCTTTTTGCGTACCTGACATAGGATCCAGGATATTCTTTTTAAAACACATAAATGGTCCATTAACATCCCAATCCAGGCACTGACATGAATGTCCTCACAGTACAGGCTGCTCGTCCAAAAAGCTGTTTAGGCTGGAGGTGATGTCAACCCAACATTTAACAAACTTCATACAAAGTTAATCACAAATTAATTTTATTACGAGTTTGTAACTAGTCATTAACAAACGTCTATCTTATTTTATTTGTGTATTCTAGTACATTTTCAACAGTCCGTGTGCAAGAGAAAAATATTAAAGGAATAGCAAATGTCCTTAACCATACAAAAGTCAGAACCAAAGTGATGACTTAATACATACTGAAAATGTAAAGTGGAAGTGTGGGTGTCCAGTAAGAAAGAAAACCCAACTGTTCCTGCTTGTGCCATCAATATTGGCATACAATGTATTGAGAAACCTTAAAAGAGTGGCATGAGACATGCATAATTAGCTACACACATGCCTTTTCATTTATATTATAATATTATAAAATATTAGAAATTGTCAATACCACTGTCAAATTGTTGAATCATAATGAAGGCTTGCCATGCAATAGATTACACTGAGATATCCCTTAAACACGGACGTCAGACATTATGTACGAAACATCTTCTGGATAACATGCGGGGTCAAGGTCCTCAATAAGATTCAGATTTATTATTGAGGATGTCGTATCGATCTGTTTTTGCAGTACAGGATGAGCTCTTCCACTCTGTGGCATCTGTGGTTAGAGACAACACATCTAATAGCACAGACACATTGGCCTTCCTGAAAGTGAATAGCAACTGGTCATTTGTGGTCTACAGCAATGTTCGTTGATGCGTAATCACAGTAGTCTCTTTGTGATGCTCGTATGTATGAGCGAGTGCTCGGGGGAGGACCAAGGAGGAGGACCATAGGGGAGGAACATATCTAAGCCCACAGTTTGTGGTGTGCATATGCATATGTTGTACTGATGATGCTCTTGGCCTGGGGAGTTAGGGTGTGAACGTTGTGCAAATCATTACAGAAGAATCTTCATTTTCTCCACAGCACAAACCTTTCGCAGTGTCCAAAGAATGTTAAGAGTAACCTTTGTCATTGGTGTACAGTTTGTTAGATTGAATGGTGTTACAGTCTTTGCTGGCCCAGAATTGTTTAATGCTCAGAAATTGATTGAATGGTGTGACATACGCTTGACATAGCTCATGATAGTACTGACTGACAACTGTACGAAGGACATAAGGTAGGAAATGTAATGCACCATTACTAATGGGTCCCACACACCCGGTCTATACCACCTGCTAGGAACTGTGTATGTGATTGTAAGGGGCTTCATAGACCCATGGACCATTGGAACATAACACTTATTTTGTAAGATATAATAGGCTTTAATGGTTGGCTATGGCTCACTGAACGCCTCCTAGCTCGGGAAAAGAAGAGACCACTGAAACTTTCAAAAAATTTAAAAGGAAGGTTTTGAGTGAGTAACAAAAGGTTCAATATAAGAGACCACAGCTAACTGAACACTTCTGTCCTCATTAATAACTTTACTTTTCAACTCTTTTGGAAACTCTACCTTTGAAATTTTTGGGGAAAGAAAAGAAAAAGATGCAGTGGTCTATTTTTTTCTTGAGCTCTATGTGTTCTGGCATAAAAGACTGTGTTAACTTAACAATCATTGGAGAACTGTAAGAGCAATGGAAGATCTGCATCATGGTCTAATTCTGGTTTTATGGTTTTGTTTAATAGATCAATTGTGGACAGACGCCAACAACGGCATTCTTTGGGGATAGCTTCGTTCCTCCAACATGCTTTTCTTATATCAATGTTTTGCAGGGCACTGCAAAATTCTGTAGAGAATGATGTCTAAAAAATATGTTATATTCCAAATAAAAGCAGATTGATTCAAGTTCTATTGCCTTTCCATATTATATGCATCAAAAATAACATATGAAGCAGATGCAAAGCACCAATCAAACTGTAACTGTTTATTTTATGATAGTCCAAAACAAAACTCAAAATGATTCCCCAGTGAAACCGGAAGTCATAGATTACCATTTAAGAATATTTCTGATTAACATTTAAAAGAAACCGGAAGTGTTGATACTCGCAATATTAATAAAATTACTGTAAAATGACTCTCTGGGAGGCTCTTTTTATGCCTAATGATGTTATTGACCTGTAGTCCAATCAATGTAGAAAATACTTAGTACCCAATGTATCCTCTTTGCACTTTGTACATTTGACGCCAAATTTTGGGGACTAATATTATAGCAGCATTTGCCGAACAGAGTTTGTTTTGGGGCTCAGCTGCACTTTCACTAAACAAAATGTCAGTTTAGTTGGGCTATGTTAGGCTGTTAAGAGAAGAACATAAGTATGTTTGTCTACTTCTTAAATTAGCACATACTGAAAAACACAGTTCTCCAAAACCTGGTTATCAATGCTTTATATGAACTTTAATCCAATACATATTTTATTGCATTGCATTTATTGCATTGCATTGATCTATCAAAACATACTATATTGCATTTATCCAGGATCATGGGGCATTCCAATGAGGTTACCTAGAAGTTATCAAGTTCATGCGCGCACAGACTCTCTGTCTGTTCTTTTCATCCATGGGAATTGAAGTACATGCATATCTTTTGAGTGAGAGGTGGCTGGGGGAAGGGGTCAGAAAGACAATATCGGGTGGGAGATGGAATTCAATGTTACCTGTCTCACATAATATGTTACCAGCTTTAGCAGTTGACCCATTCCACAGCTGAGATTGAAATTTTGATTATTGATGTTATTCACTATACTGAAATCCTGACCGATTAAGTGCACACTATATACTATTTGAAGGAGGGACACGTTTGAACACAAAAATTAGTAATCGCAGGTAAAAAAATAAAAATAATTAACACTTCATTGCCTTTGCCAGACACTCATTACAGTGCTGCTCCTTTTAATAGCCTATGAATGGGAAAATAATGTGCCAAGGGGTACAACTTTATCTATTCTATTCTACACCCCCCGATTTCCAAAAGAGAAAAAAGGAGGTATCTGCAGCAGAGGGAGGAAGGGGAATGAGACAGGGATAGGAGGAGGGTGGAGACAAAGGGGGAGGTTAAATGCAAAGAAGAAAAAAAAAAGTCTTTTAGATTTCTCATTAATTCAGCATGTCCTTCCCTTTCAGTTTTTTTTAGAACCCGCCTCCCTTTCATTATCAGTAGCAGCCATATAAATACTGCCTGTTGCTGTTGTTGGTGAGTTCCACCGACACACTGCATCACATCCCACAGAGGACCACCAAAGCCCTGGGCTGCCGCCAAGATGAGGGAATTCAAGAGCAAGGCTTTCTGGAGGGCCATACTGGCCGAGTTTGTGGGGATGACCATGTTCATATTCCTCAGCATCTCAGCTGCTATTGGGAACCCAAATAACTCTAACCCTGACCAGGAGGTGAAGGTCTCTCTGACGTTTGGTCTGGCCATTGCCACACTGGCCCAGAGCTTGGGCCACATCAGTGGAGCCCATCTGAACCCAGCAGTGACACTTGGCATGCTGGCCAGCTGCCAGATCAGTGTGTTCAAGGGGGTGATGTACATTGTGGCTCAAATGCTGGGCTCTGCCTTGGCCAGTGGTATTATCTATGGAACGCGTCCAGACGGAAATAATGCGCTTGGTCTCAACACCGTGAGTGGCACTTTCTGATTGTGGTTTATGCGAAATTATATGATGTTGTTAACAATGTTGAACTACAATTGAAGTTAGTGAGAGGTGTCTGGTCTAAATCCATATCTCATAGTTATTGTCAAACAGTATTGCACTTGAACACGCATGCATTGCATTGATAAAAGAGTTGATTGAACAAGCCTCAAATGGTATATTGGTTTATTATGGTGCTTATGTACCTACTGCAAGCATCTGACAGAACCATGTAATGTTGTTTATGGACATACAAATTCATAGTTAGGATGGGAATTTCTACCGACCCCTAGTGAATGTAGAAGGTACTGCTAAATGGTACTCAACCCTATCCCGGTGTAAGGACAGGCAGCAGAATTTAGATTCTTTTTAATATCTAATTTTACTGGGCTTTGACCATTTCATTCATAAGAAGGTCTATTAGTGAAAATAATGTGAAAATGTGGCTGGGTCAAAATGAGCCGTTTAAACAGGAGAGCATCACTTTCGATTGACATTGAAATGTTTCTAATGTATCTAAATTGTGCATTAGCAAATAAATGTAAGTCGGAATAGTATTTGTGACAAACATTTATTACATTTAACCTTTCAATAAATTATCAAACAGCGACTTTCAAATACTAGCTACATTACGTTATAAACAGCCTGTGAGAAGGGTAAAATAGGTTTTACATTATTTCCCTCCTTGTCGCCCCACGTTTTGCTTTGCCGGCTATTTATAACAGGACATTGTATTGGAGAAAAACATTGTGCTGATGCACACTAACAAAATTTTTTTTTATGACCCTCTACCCCCTCTTTCCCCGTTGTAGCTAAACGGTGTCACCGCGAGCCAAGGCGTCGGCATTGAACTCCTGGCTACCTTCCAGCTGGTCCTGTGTGTCATAGCTGTCACTGATAAAAGGCGTCGTGATGTCACAGGCTCCGCCCCCCTAGCGATTGGGCTCTCTGTGGCTCTGGGACACTTGGCAGCGGTAAGTTGGCTGTGCTGTTGTGCTGCAGTGAGGAAAACCCCTAGGTACAATGGTATACCAATGCATAACATCTCCGACGTTCATCTGCATTTTAAATGCATTTTAAATCTGCATCTGCAAATGTCGACACCTCAAACCTTAACCCTAATCCTACAGCCATGTCTAACACGATAATTTCTCGGCCATGTCATTTCTGTGACATGTTGTCATACATTTCTCTGTTCTTGTTGTTGTGTGCAGATCAGCTACACAGGCTGTGGTATCAACCCTGCAAGATCATTTGGACCAGCTTTGATCTTGAATAATTATACAAACCACTGGGTAGGTTCAGTTGAAGTGAAGCACGTGTGGGTATGCATACGGTCAATACCAGGATGGCATCCACGCCATGACACGTATTCAATACACTTCTAAAATGATTTGCACAAGCTGAGCTTGTTTCGGTATAGATGTTACACTGTGACAGCTTTGCTATTGTTAAAGTTCAATAGAAAATATAACCTTTTGTAGCAGACCGAAAGATAACAATGTACTATCAGTCTTCAATCTTATCTTCCATAGATTCATGGATTAATCAATGGATTCCTTTTTTTACCTGACAGGTGTACTGGGTGGGGCCAATGTGTGGGGGTGTGGCTGCAGCTCTGGTGTATGACTTCCTCCTGTTCCCCAAGTTTGATGACTTTCCCGAGCGCATGAAGGTCCTGGTCAGTGGCCCTGTAGGAGACTATGATGTCAACGGAGAGGAGACAGCTGCTGTAGAGATGACATCAAAGTAGAAACACAAGATCAACGCCAAACAGTGTATAGTTTTTTAGATACCTAACAATAAACTACCCCTCTAAAGAAAACATTGAACATACCAGTAGAATGACAGTAGTTACATTGATATTCAAGGAAATTGATCAAGAATGTGAAAGGACTATTTTTCTTTTGATGAGTAATAATCTTATTGAATATCCCACCACTTTTTGAGTAGCCAAACTGCCACTTGACTATTAACATGCATTTCTGCAAATGTTTTATATGTGTCATTTGGAATATCCTCTTCGGTGATAAAGTATTTTAAATATCAGTATTCTATATATAGACCAATTTGTATTGTACTTTGTTTATAAATATACATAAAATGTGTTGCTGTATATGTATTTCTGTGTGCAGTTATACATTGTTTTCACTTTACTTAAATTGTAAGTAAATAAAATACCAAATGTTAACAGACATTCCCCTAATTTTTTTTACATTTTAATCAATTGTTTCCTTTAGCAATATCCAATCTCTGTCTTCAAGCACAACTATTTTAATTTTAAGACTACACCTGAATACAATTCAGGCACAAAAATAATACATTTGGAAATGTATGAAATTGATACTGTCTGAGGTAATCTGGGAATCCTAAACCAGTGTCTTCATAGCATAAAGTCACAAAGTGTGACCCACTGAAATATCTTTATTTTGTCCATTTCAAGTGGGTTGGCACATGAATTTGGCAGGCACAACTTGGCTTGTCCTAATCTATAACTTTAGGTAAGTTGTAAATGTATGAAAAATGTGTAACTACAGGGTGAGTAACACACAATTGGGAGATGGGGGGGGGGGTTATTTGATCAATTTAATAATTAAACAACCTGAAGAATCGGGACCTAAAATGTTTCAGGACAGGACAAAGTGAGGCATATGTTTCATGCCTCTTTTATGAAGTTCAAGCTGTAACTGTGTATTGATTCAAGGGGTGGCCATTTCTTTGAAAAACTCTTCGCATTGAGTTACCTATTAAAAAGGGTTTTCCCACCAGTTGCATCCACTTCTAGATGGAATACAATAGTTCTGTAAAGCGTATTTATTGACGGTAGCTGGCCCCATCCATCGTCCCTTTCCTGCCCCCTTATCAGATTCCAAACTCTCCACCGTGGCCAAGACCAAAGAGCTGTCAGCTTGTTACCTGTATAAAAGACCCCTGGGAGCCAGAAATCTTGTTGATTGGTATGGGATCAAATGCTTACGCTGAGTAAAATGCTGAGTAAAAAAGAAAATGTTGTTGTTATTCTGTCACTGTTTAAATAATCCCATCTGTCCCATCTGTCACGGCGCCTCCTGATGCCCTCCCCTGGCCTCCTGATGCCCTCCCCTGGCCTCCTGATGCCCTCCCCTGGCCTCCTGATGCCCCTCCCCTGCCCTCCTGATGCCCCTCCCCTGGCCTCCTGATGCCCCTCCCCTGGCCTCCTGATGCCCTCCCCTGGCCTCCTGATGCCCCTCCCCTGGTCGCGTGGTGCCCCGGCGTTCCACGTCGCCGGCCTTTTAGTCGCCATCGTACTCGTCAGTCCTGTTTTCCCACGTCTTGTGAACCCTTTCTGATTACCCACCAGCTGCATCCAATGTAGTTGGCTACTTAATCCCCTGTGTGTCTCTGTCTGTGATTGTTTCCTGTTGTGTGTGTATGGTCGTCATTGTTACACGACCAAACCTTTCTATAGCGTCTGCATACGCTGCTCAAGCTGACTTCACCTAATAAATGATTGATCAGCTAACCTCCTGCGCATTGGGCCCGTTCATTACCACGCCATCACACTATCATTAAAATTAAAGACTGATCATCTCTTTTTCGGTGAGCAAACGTACAAAATCAGCAGGGGATCAAAAATGTTCCTCCACTGTAAGTGTTCTAGTGCCCATGAATGGATGCATTTAAATGTGTTAACGTACATAAATGTACGTAGGAAGTGACCAGAGAATATGAAGTGTGATCAATAGATCCATGTTACTGGTTGAGGAGCCTTATGGTCTGGGGGTGAAAACCGATGGTGAGCCTGGTAGTGCCTGACCTGATGCTCCGATAACATCTACCAGACGGCGGCAGTGTGAACCAACCACAGACGAGTGGCAGTAGTCTAAGGCACTGTATGTGGTAGATGCCCGGCCCGGAGGGGAGATGGCAGATGGCAGTAGTCTAAGGGACTGTGTGTGGTAGATGCCCGGCCCGGAGGGGAGATGGCAGATGGCAGTAGTCTAAGGCACTGTATGTGGTAGATGCCCGGCCCGGAGGGGAGATGGCAGATGGCAGTAGTCTAAGGGACTGTGTGTGGTAGATGCCCGGCCCGGAGGGGAGATGGCAGTAGTCTAAGGCACTGTGTGTGGTAGATGCCCGGCCCGGAGGGGAGATGGCAGATGGCAGTAGTGCGGCCTGAGAGGATGCTCTGTATGGGGCACCTGTAAAAGTTGAGAGTTCTTGTCGACATGACAAACGTCTTGAGTCCTGTTACGCACGCCTTTTTTAAAGGGAGCGTCACACCCTGTTGTGCATGAACACCCGTGGGAAATAACAGAAATAAGATGTGGGGTCGTGAGGTGCAAGGGAGGAGACAAACTAATGGTACCGTGCAGGGGATTTATTTCCACACACAAAACGACACGGTAAAAGTGGGGAAAGGGGCTGGGCGGTACCAAAACAATAAAAGCAAAAGTCAGAAACCCCCTAACCAAAACGTACCTAACAAAATAATAACTTCCCTGGCTACTCTAAGAAATACAAGGGGTGGTCCGCCCAGGTCTTACCTAGTGTGCATAGACAACTAACTCCTATGGGAAATGTATGCCCGCGGGCCTCTTGCCTACACACTCCCAGGGTGCGGTCCCCTTCCCCCTTGGGAACAAACAGAGGGTTACAAATGACAAACAAAAAGACGCCAGGGTCAAAACTACAAAGTACACTTAAACACCACAGGTACCACAAAACACCAAACAAACAAAAACCCCAACTCCCTACTAACAAACTAACTAATCTAACCGAGCTGAAACAGAGATTAACAGACAGAGCTACAGACAGAGTTACAGACAGTGCTACAGACAGAGCTACAGACAGAGCTACAGACAGAGCTACAGACAGAGCTACAGACAGAGCTACAGACAGAGCTGAACAGAGATCCAGAGCTAAACAGAGAGACAACCAGATAATTGAACAAAGAGAGATCTGATGGGATGGTGAATGGAGGGATCTTATACAGCGAATGGAAGAATGTGATTGGTTGATTGGGACTGGAACCAGCTGAATACTATAACAGGAGGGAGATTAACTTGATTGATGGACAAAGGACAAACAAACAGCAACACATACAAACACACAGCAACATAGACACTGGGAAACGTAACACAAACTAACTGGGGACGAAACAAGTCTCATCAGGAAGTATATGTTGTTTTTGGGCAGTGTTAGCCATGCCTGGACCATGTAAGATCATCTTTGATAAACACAGAAGAATTCGAAGTCGGAGATTCTCTCTACTTCAGCTCCATCTATCTGTATGTGGGCCTGATCCCCCTCTGCCGCTTCCTGAAGTCCACGATCATCTCCTTAGTTCTGCATTAAGAGAGAGGTTGTTATCTTGTCACTGTGTAGCCAAGTCACTTCCTCCCTGTATTCAACAACGATGAGACCGCTGTGTTAGTGTTCGGATAATGTATCTAATCCATTTGGTTTAACCAGTATTTTTTATGTTGATCTGTGTTGATTATGTAAAGTCTTGTTTGCATATATCCTATCATGATTTTTTAAATATACATACCCAGTGCATTTGTTAGTGACAGGGTCGTTGCATTAAATAACTCCCTACCCAAGCTTTCTCCATCTGAATGCTCAGTAAAATCATTGTCAACACATTTCCTGAATGAAAAACAAAACGTGTTATCAAAATGTATCTGTTTTCTGCTTTAATTGTAATTTCTAAATGTAACTTGTATATTAAACACAATTAGTAAAGCAACTGAATTGCTGAGAACATTTTCACATATTTTTGCACACAAGTTGCTGCACAGCTATTTTACTCGGTTAGTTGACAGTGTCATCTTTTCATGGGGCAACCATGAAAATGGGGTGAAAACCTCAGCTATTTAGTAAAATGTGTATTTCCTGTTACTGAGGACGTCAATGCCAGCCTTTTTCCACTCTAACTACAGGCCATAACACTGTGGTATAAATGCCTGTTGACGACACAAACAGCACCTAACAACGAGATGATGGGAGAACTGAGAAGTTGGACATTTTGGCGGGCTGTTCTAGCAGAGTTGATTGGTATGATCCTCTTCATTTTCATTGGCATCTCCTCTGCTATCGGGAATACCAATAACTCCAAGCCTGACCAGGAGGTTAAAGTAGCATTAGCATTTGGTCTGGCTATTGCTACACTGGCCCAGAGTTTAGGCCACATCAGTGGCGCCCATCTAAACCCAGCCATAACCCTGGGTCTGCTGGTCAATGGCCAGGTCAGCCTAATCAAGGCGCTTTTCTACATCTTGGCTCAGATGCTAGGCGCTGTCGCAGCTAGTGCCATAGTGTATGGAGTCAAGCCGAAATACATTGATGCACTGGGAGTCAATCACGTGAGTGGAAATCACTTTTGAAATCACTTTTAAACTTTGATGTTCGGCTGATGTTCAAGACATTTCTGGAGTGCAGTTCAATGCTCTTTGTGCTTTCTGCCTTGAAAAATAACAACCAAAAACTCCAGACAGATGAATACAACTGACTACTAATGTTATTAACATTTTATTATGTACCTAGTTTGAGCATATGCAATGTTAATTTACAATACTTTTCTCACAGGTTTATGAGACAATGTGATAAACAAGCTTATATGTAAGGTTCTGATGTGTTAAAATTGGAACTTAGCTGATGATCCATTTAGAGGTTAATATCATATATTTTTGTTGCAAATCAAACTTCAACAAAAAAATCTAGTATATATCTAATGTAAAGTTTAAACATGAACTATTGTACTTCATCATAATTATCAATGCTTGATCTTATATAGATTTCAAATGTAATCTGAGATAGTACGTAACACCTAACATAAGATCCTCATAGCCATTCTGGTCTTTTCCAGCTAAATGATATAAGTGGAGGACAGGGCTTCGGCATAGAGTTCCTGGCTACCTTCCAGCTGGTCCTGTGTGTCATATCTGTTACTGATAAAAGACGTTCGGATGTCACAGGCTCCGCCCCCCTAGCTATTGGCCTGTCTGTGGGTTTGGGACACCTTGCAGCCGTAAGTTCATTACGCTACTCCAGCGTGTGTTGATAAATGTATGCCGCTTAGTCTGCAGTTACAGAATCTATTGTCGTTGCTAATAAGAGTTATGTATTATACATGTAAATGTGGTAGTGAATGTTGAATGTTATGCTTGTTTACTTTTCTTAGTATATGCTCTAATACAAAGTTGTCAGACAATCATAAACCCGATTTATAGGTAAGCTATAAGGAACAGGGGTGTGGTATATTAGCATTTAGGATTTAAGTATGGTTCTTCAGCGACTGTATACCACAAGTATAACATCTCATGACATTTTACTGCTCATATTATGTAGGTAAAAGGTTTATTAGAGCAGTAAGACATCTCAGGAATTAGTAACATATTGCTAATATACCATGGCAAAGCGCTGTGTCCTGTCCACTGCCATGTGTTGTGTTTAACAACATTTATATGTTGTGGTATTTTAGTCATATACCATTTCTATATAAATATGACTGAAGAATGTTAGTTGACTTGCAATTATAAAACATTCTAAAAGTCCCTTGTACAATGCAGCAAAACATTAAGGTTTCTTGTCAGTTGTACTGTTGCGAATTGGAATAACATTTGTGGGTACGTTTCCAAATTCCCAATAAAACGTGTGCTATGTTGGTTACAACCTGAGAAGACATATTTTTGATTGGTGCCAATTATCCACTTGTCATTCATGGAATGATAAAAAAATGTATATGTTATTTTATTTACCTATAAAAATATTCATCAGTTTAAATTGATTTACATTTCAAATGGAACAATACCTGTTCAATTATGATGCAGAAAATGAATGAGGTTTGCTCAATCTACAGATCAGTTACACCGGATGTGGTATTAATCCTGCTCGCTCGTTTGGGCCAGCAGTAATCAACAATGACTTTGTTGACCATTGGGTAATATTTGACCTTTTTCACCAGCATGTTTGTGTCATCATATCACACCTTACATAATATCATTAACTTTGAAGTACGTATTATCTATCACTTTTTATAATGATCTACAACCCCGTTTGGGTTGGGATGCTGTGTAAAATGTAAAGAAACCAGAATGCAATGATGTGCAAATAATGTAAAAAAAATGATCAACATATCAAATGTTGAAATTTAAAAATGTAATTGATCTTGGAAAAAATACGCTGCCATCAACCAAAAAGCTGGGACAGGGGTAACAGATAACTGGAAAAGTTGTGTAACAGGTCAGTAACATGATTGGGTATGAAAAGAGCATCCCAGAGAGGATGTCTTTCAGAAGTAGAGATGGGAAGGCATTCACCACTCTGAATAAGACTGCACAGGCAAATATTCAACAATTTAGGAATAATGTTTCTCAGCCTAAAATTTAGTTTGTGGATCTCATCATCTATGGTACATAATATCATTCAAAGATTTAGAGAATCCAGATAAATCTCTGTATGCAAGGAACAAGGCCAAACACCAAAATTGTATGGTAATGATACATTTTTGAGAATCATGGGAGCCAAATCCTTCAGGCTAAAGGCTACTGTTTTCAGTGCACAGTTTAAAAAACAGCATATGTGATGGTATGGGGGTGCAATAGTGCACATCACATTGGTGACTTGCACACCTGCGAAAGCATTATTTAATGCTGTACAATATATATTGGTTTTGGATGAACATATTCTGCCATTCAGACAATGTTTTTTTCAGGTAGTTTTTTTCCAAATTGTGCACATATTACAACAGCATGGCGCCGTAGTAAAAGTCTTTGAGTCTTATATTTGCATTTTACACAGCATCCCTACTTTTTGGGAAATGGGGTTATCATTTTTATTGATCCAAGTTTGTCTCATTTGCAATAGTGGCAACCTAGATAGCAGCATTATTGTATTTCTGCTCCGGTGTTTCAGGTGTACTGGTTGGGGCCTATGTGTGGAGGAGTAGCCGCAGCACTTATCTATGACTTCCTCCTTGATCCTACAAGATACAACTTTGCCAAGCGAAGGAATGTCCTATTCAATGGGCCAGAGGAGACTGCTGCTACAGAGGAGGGTAGGCTGATCCAGGAGGGTGGCAGCAGCCCTGGACCCACTCAGTGGCCCCGACGGGAGAAGTGAACTCATACATAGCCAACCAAAGGCCTAACACAAAGGGAATAATGGTGTCAGTTTGAGGAGATACACCATTATTTCTAACAGAAATGTTTGTATTATTTGGGGGGTTTCTTATTGCTACATTATATAGCTAATAATGTTTTTCTTTTTTTGTTTGAATATAAATACAATTATTCTTGCTCATACTTTTGCTACATGATTAACTAGGTGATTCAAATCTTTAATGGCTAAAAGATTGTGTTTTTTACTGTTGGAAATGGGTTTGTAAGAGCAATGTGGCACCACTAGATCTTGAAGTACATTGACCCTAACAGGGCAAGGGATTCCAGAGTCTCCACAAGAATTAAAATGTCCAATTACAAACATTCTAAAAACAAAGAATGCAAAGCAAATACAAGTAATGTATTTGCTATTTTTAACATGTCAAAGGACCCCACATAACCTGAACAATATTATTATTGTTATTAGTATTTTTACTTGCTATAACGTGGTTGTTTGAAGTTTTGAATAAAATGACTTATATGCAAATGTGATTGTTAAAAATAAATAATTGCAAAGCATACTTTATCTTTACTCTAATGTGCTTTACATTTAATAGAAATGTAACAGGTGTGCCTTTTGATGCATTTGCGTTCCGCGATTCTATCAGGACTACAGAAAAGTATTTTGGAAAGTACAAAATACAGCTTTCGAAAGTATGTTGTGGCAAAATACCCTGCACTGTTCAGGACAAAAAAGTTAACAGTTCATGTTATCCACACACTTACCCCAGATGGTGCTAATCACTGACAAATGACCATGTCTCCATAATCAAAGTTAACCTGAGCACGTGATGTGAAGTTAAACAAGGAGTAAAGACCCTCCGGATTCAGCCGGTGACCCCGGTGAATGCCTGTTTGATTCACAAGCACGGCAAAGGCAAAACTATAGAATTTATTGGTAGCTTGAGGCCTCTGGGTTCACATCCTACAACGTTCTTTAATTTAGATTTTACAATTTAAGGGATTTTCTGTCCACCCCACAGGAAGTAGAATTTGAAACTCAGTTAAGGAGTAGTCAATTTGTCGTAAATTATTCTTTATCATATTACCAAATGTATTAAAAGTAGAGCTATTATTATTGTAGCAAACAGTTTGATTTGAAAGATGGGGTAAAGGAAAATAGTGAATGAAAATGAACTAGGCTCTTTGGGAGCTTCAGTCTACTGTGCAGTGTTTGAAAAATCCATGTTACCGACTACAAAATATATTATTTTTATCTACATGTATACTGTAGCGGACCTGACGACTATTTATCTACTCTTGTTGTTCTTTATCAGGTCTGCTTCCTGTTCCTGGAGATCTACCATCCTGTAGGTTTTCTCTTCAACCTCACTTAGCTTTTCGTCCAGCCCATTAATAGAATCAGGTGTGCAAAATTAGAGTGGGAGTGAAAACCTACGAGGTGGTAGCTCTCCAGGTACAGGATTGAGCAGCCCTTTTCAACATCATGTAAGGACACTGCAATAATAAAAAATGAGCGGTTTAGTAATATCTCTTTTAGACTTTCATGAGTCAATATAAACAATACACATACACAGTGCTGATGAAAAACAGTTCCGGTCTTGAAATCATGTAGCCCAGTCCTGTGTTCAGGACCACTACCGTGGACAGCGGTCACTCCGTTGGTTTGTTGGGAGTCAGTAACGTATGTGTTATGTGTCCTGTCTGCAGTTAGGGGGATGTGAACAGAACAGAAGGCACCAATACATTGTCTACTTTATGGGTACCCTCAATTAAGTTGTGTTGTCGTAGGTTATTCTTAGCCAAAGCACCAATTAGAGGCAGGAAAGGCTCTTTGCTTCAATGAACATCCTCTTGTTCACTGTTGCTATTATTCTAGTGCGTCTGCGGGGATCTTTGACCACTGGTATTTCCAACACAGTTACTATTGGAGTGCCCCGTGGGAAAGCAAAACAGACCAAGGAATACATCCTCTATTACTTACTGGAAGTGTTCCTGACCGTTTCACATTTAAATCAAAATTAACATCAGCGCTCAGCCTCCAATTAGATAACTACAGAAAGTAGGCTAGTTGATATAAGTATTTTCCAATTAGATAATTACAAAAAGTAGGCTAGTTGATATAAATATATTCCAAGAAGATAACTACAGAAAGTAGGCTAGTTGGTATAAGTATTTTTCAATTGGTAACTACAGAAAGTAAGCTAGTTGATGTAAGTATAGTCCAATTAGATAACTACAGAAAGTAGGCTAGTTGGTATATATATATATATATATATATACATATATACGTGTGGATTTGAAAGCAAACAATTACTATGAGGTTAAAGTATACATTTTCGGTTGCTTAAAATGATTTGTGTACATACCAAAGGATTTGTGTACCTACATACAGAAATGTAAACTCTGACTCAGATTATCTTTAGTTGTTCTCTGTTTTGAAAGTCTTTTAAGTCTCATCTTATCCACATTAAAAGAAAAATAAACAGCATGTTCAATTGTTTTCAATCTGGAGATTGAGTTGGCCAGTCACTCAAAAACAAATAACTGCTATCGTTTGTGGTCACACAATGTATATCCAGAACTCTGCTTGTTTGGGTACTATTAGACCAACTGTAACCTTGCAATATTAATTCACCAGTACTTTTATGATCATGTTTTTGGTAAGATTATGGTTGTCGTTAGGCTTCTGATATATACATTTTGCTTATATTTGTCAGCCTCATAATGTCTTCCTTGGCTTTCTTTGACTTTTCATCCTTATGTTGACAGACTCCAAAGACCCAAGCAGAGCATAGACATAGACAGCTTTTTGATATCTGCATTAACAATGTGCCAGACGACAACCGTAGAAACCAAAAACCCCTGTCTGGCATACAGCACAAATACTCTTGATGTCCTGAAAGTACATAAACATTTTGACATTACCAAATGTCAATAACTTAACTATATTATAATTGTTTGAAATACAAAGTGTGAATTACATTTAAAGAAAATACAATCCTTCAGACGTATGGACTGTGCCGCCTCAGAAGAGCTTTAGTTATGCAATAATTGTATACCTGTGAGTACTTTCTGGAAGATGCTCACCGGTTGGATAGGTGGGAGGTGGTTGAAGATGTACCTTTTTAAGAGTTCTACCTAAATCCAATATTAAACAGTCCAAATCTGTCGAAGTCTGCTTTTGCTGTATTGGAAACATCTATTGAGCAATGATCACAAAACCAGTAAGCAGGATAATCTGCTGCTCCTTTGGCTTTGTTCTTTTAATTGCCGTGGGTTGCTTTCAAAGAAACTCGTTTACGGATTAAACGCTACTGCAAAGGGAGTGATAAAAAGCAAGAACAGACAGTACTACAACTACTGGGCTCAAGGATAATCTGCCTCAAAGAATCATTTGAACATGTTTTTCAGTACGTAAAAAACCTCAACAATGAAACCACACCAGCTCATTAATTGTGCTAGTGTAGAGGTAGAGATGTTCCAGGATGCCTTAAGTTTACACATTCAGACTCTAATTCTCTGCTATTTCTGATGGCAGTGTCTTCCTGTCCCGTGCCAAATGAATGTCCCTACAGCCACCGCTTCCTCTGTATGTTTAACCTCTGAGGTCATCACATTGTGTTGGGCTCCTGTTTTGATGTTTGCCCTCCACGGTATGAACAATGCACTTTCTGTTATCGTTTGGGGCAGAATTCCTCTCATCATGTAATTTGGCTCATGTAGAGGTCATCATCATTTTATTCCCGGGGCTGAATGAAAGGGGGATAGGGTGATTCTACTAGGGAACTTGACGGTATTCCTCGCCGTAGATCCTCCTATAGTTCCTGTCATATGATCTGATTCGGTTTGTATTGCTCATTCTGTATAGCATACGGCTTGCAATGCCATAGGTTGTCGGTTCAATTCCAGCTGGACAAACATTAATAGAGGTGCATAATTGAATACGTTGCTTTTGAGGAATGTCTGTTGAATGGCATTTTCCAATCTTATCTCGTTTGTAGATTTCCCCACCATTTTGAATGTAATTGTGTAATTTATGGATCATAAATAACTACAATTGTGCAATTAGACTTTACCTGGTGCAAACAGTGAAATTCATTAGCAGCCCTGTGCCGTACTCTATATGTATCCTCTATGCAATATTCAACAGTTCTTTTTTCTAATCTGTGTCCTCCAGCAGACATACAGGCACCGCCACCCTCGATCTCCACATTACCGGTGCTGAGCGATGCAAAGCCCTTATCTGTGACCAGAGAGGCATAACACATTCCCTCCCTCTCTGCCTCTCGTCAGTTACTGGAACGGGTCAGAATCTGCTGTGGCAGATGGAGGGGTAAGACATTAAGGAATGTTGTCAAATGCTTGTTTTAAATGGTAGCTGGTGTACCTTCTGCCACGGTTATCGTTGTCTGGGACGATGAGAGGAAAACAACCAAATCTGTACAGTCACATTTTGAAAGAATGGGGCGCAACTTAAAACTGCTGGGTCCAGCAGTAATGACTTCCCCTTTTCCAAGCACCCTGACCACACGTAGAGTGAATAGCTTCTCAGCCTTTCTCCCCTCTGATATCAACAACTCCAGATCCCCTGTTTCACAGTTTTGTTGCTAGAACAGAAGCACCCTCACACCCAAAGTTCTGTTAAAACAGTTGTTTTTATGCTGACATTGCACTGCAGAAAGCTAATGCAAAGTTCCTTGTCTGTTAAATACACCATCACTGGCCTCTTTCTCAAATAAAGGCCTCTCATGCATGAGAGCAAACAGTAAAGCATGTGAATACATGCGACTAAGATTGGTTGTATCCTAGAAGTGCCAGACTTGTTTAAGACATGACAAATGCAACTACAAATCACCTACAGTGTCAGATGTCAAAGGGCAGCACATAACCGTAACGTTTTCATATTAAACAAATCAGAATAAATTTAATTATTACTTATATAAATACTGTTTTATGCACACGTAAGACTGTATTCTAGGCACAAATTTCATACGTTTCATTTAAGCCATTGGTCAGGGCTTCTAGTCAGTGTCAGTGAAATGCTGCAAATGAGCCAATGCCTCTTAGGTTCACTGGCTGATGTACCTGTGCTCATTTGTGAAAGCAACAAAAAAAGTAAATTATCTTCCACCAAGGAGACCTGATATAACGACTAGGTTGTAGTGTCCCTACCCTAACAATGAAGATCATTGCTTTTAAACAAGTTTTGGAAATATTTTAAATGAAGAGATGGGAATTAGTGAAGTCAAGAAAATGGTCACAAAAATTCAAGTCAAGTTTGGTGGTTTCTTATATGAAAAAGTCTATTGTTGCAAATCGGAAATAACACTAAAGACTTACACACAATAAATTGCTAAAATCAATTAAATGTTTTTGATGTCGTCATTAAGTTTTTGGTCAATTTGCCTGGCTTCAAAAGCAATAAAGGGTGCAGGTTTTTACCTTTCAGGAAACGTTTGATAGATATATGAACCAATCTAGATTCAACTTCACCTCGTCTCTGACATTTTCTGGATTGGATGTGGTCAACCTTGGATCCTACATTGACGTTATCATTAATTGCTGATCTTGTGGTTGATGGATTGAAAACATGGATACAATTCGGCTTGGATTGAGATCCAAGTAGCCCCCTACTTTATACACTCAAGTTGATAGAATGCACCATATTAAAAAGGACATTGTCTAAATAGTGCAACGGGTGTGTTCACAGCGTTATGAGGTCTTATCGACTCTGTTGACGACTTGCTTCACTGTCTGTTTGACCGGAGACACATTGGATCTTTAACAATGTAAGTGGTTGCTGGTGTAGTCTGTAAGGCGCCAGAAGCCAGGGACACTGACATTGTTCACAGAACAATAACTTATTAGTCATCCATGTAATATCAGGAGTACCCTGTTCCCTTCACAGTTATCGTGACATGGGAGCATTTTGTCTTCTTTTAATACTGTCCTAAAAATGGAGAAGAAATCAGGCAAGTTGTGAGATTAAAGTATAGATCCTCAAACGTTATTTTAGAGTAATTATGTAAAGGAAAACCTTGATTGATTGTAGGTAGACTCACCCTACTGAGGAAAACTGTCCCACAGACTTGAAATGTTCAGGGAGTTAGGCATGAACACCACTGTCCACAGAAAACATCTCTAGCCAAACTACAAAAGCTAATGAACATGGCAATGTGTATACCACAAGGATGGCCAGGTTACAGGCTTTGCTCTCAGGGTCACCATGGTAATGGAGCCTCGGTATTACTTCCAAATTTGAAATGGCTAATGTTTGTCCGATGGCAGATTCAGGAACCGCTTGGAAATCTTTTTAGAAGGTACAGATTGGCTCAGCATTGTTTTTTGCTTGTATTTTACCAAGGCAAACTACTATAATACATGTTATTCTGGTTCCCATCCAAGGGGTATCCATCATCTGTGATTCTGAGGGAATTGTAGGACATGGTGAAGGATTACCGTTTCAGGACTGCACAGTCTAGAGGAACTTTGGTTTTAAAATAAACTGTTAGACACCAACTTACTGTCATTAAGCTCTTTGGAAGGATTGCACGAAAAATAAATCCTTACTGAGCACAACACACCATATGCAACGCATTAACTTTACCTTGCTTTAGTGTAACTACAGTAAGAATTCTGTGATGTGGTCAGATGAGCCAAAACTATAACTCTTTGGCCATGCACAAAATCATCATGTTTAGCTACAAAAGGGGATGCATACAAGGAGCAAGCTCTTGACAGAAACGTACTGGTAGAGCTATTGTCTTAACCATGTTCCTTTAAATGTCAATGCAGAATAGCCAGGTTGAAACGTTTTTTTTTTCAAGTTTTGTTGAGACTACAGCATGACCTTTTTCCCACACTCGAAGGTAGGCATTTAAAAATGTTTTTTTTATGGTTTTTATGGTATGGTTTTTTTTATGGTCTCGTTTTTAAATACCGAAACTTGTAACCTAGTTCTTTTAGATTGCGGAAACAATGGCTGCTTCTGATGATTCGACAGTACATGAAGAGTTGGATATTGCATGAATTATGGATATTGTTGTTTGCTTAACAGCAAGACATGCAGATGGCACATTTCTATAGGGGAAATGTAGAAACCCTCGTTGCATGCAACAATCAGCAATTTTTATGGCACATATGCCATATGCATACTATATTAACTGACATCTCTCTGTGGGAGAGAGTGATGTTCATAGAGAGTCAGTTAATTTCTTCAAGCAAAATATGAATGTAGACAAATTATCGATATTCATTGTTTTTTAGGACTTTTCTTTCTTCGTCTTCATCATTTAGTTTGGTGGGCAGGTTGCATCCAATTCAAAGTGCATACACTGCCACCTATTGGACTGGAGAGTACAGCCAATCACAACCTTTTACACACTATCCCATACACCCATGACCATTCATACACAAAACCCACAGGCTACATCGTTGCCAACTACCCCCCCATAATTTAGCACACCACCCATCCCCCTTCCCAGCGAAACTCCTTTGACCCACACACGCCACATTCATCCGTTCTGCTGGCGTGATGCGATGGGGCCCCTTACTAGAAGAGCTGAAGCACAACTAAATGTCACTTTCACTGTGGCATCAGGGGGTACTGACACCATAACAGGGCCTGGCATCCCTTCTTCCCACGGTTATGCTACCGAACAATATATTGGTGAATTATACTAACTCATTATTTAACTTAATCTATTTAGCCAAGAACTCTGTGTCATGGAATGTTTAGTCAAATATAGCTGTAATGTACATTTTGCTATTATTGTTTTTTGCTGTATATCTGAGGTTAAAGCTGTTCGGCGCTGTGATGTATTTTAATGGCAGGCTTGATTATATACTGTAAATAAATCAATCAGCTTCAGGTGGCCTACAGATTAATTCCCTGTACAGTCAATATATTGAATTTTAGAGGTTCAAATTGCCATAATAGCCCACTGACTAGTGTCTGAGACAGTCTTAAAATGGGTCTCTTCAGTGTTTAGTACCATTGTGTGCCAGTGATCAGACATTTGGCGAGCACCCTCAAAGCACCATCTACCAAAAATAAGAACACGTGAATTAACGTAAATATAACCAAATCAAGTTAGTTTGCTTGTGTTTTTGTTCCTTGACAACTGAGGTGTGGAGGGATGAACACATTCATAAATGTTTGCATTTATTGCTTTCAAAATGTAGTTGTTTTCTTTCATTTTATGTCCTGATTAGGTGTCCATTATATCTGTCCTAAATACATTATTTTAAGGGGGTGCAAAACATAAGGCCTATCTTAAAAATCTAAAACTAGAGGGAAAAGTATGTACATATTATTGTATACATATACACAGGCGTGATAGACTAGAAGCAGAGAGCAAAAAAACATTTAGACAACTTAAATAAATGGCATGTAAAGGTTGCTCAATTTAAAACGAAGTTATATAGCGCCATCCTCTGGTCTAACATAAAACTAAACATACTAATTAATTCCATTCAACATCCCAAAAAACTAAATAAATAGGCCCTTTGCAATGTCACGTATCATATTTTTTGGTCAAACAAAAAGTGAGGATACAAATTCTTAACAAAAAAGTTAAACCGGAAACACACCGGTCTTAATGAAGAGACCCTTCATTAACTGTCTTGTTTTTAATGGGAAAAAAGCGTAATCCAGTCTATTAACACTGTTAAAACCTAGCAGTTCAATGCCGAGTATGTTACAGCATATAACACGTTGGATATATACGTTGGAAGTAAGTGTAAGAATATTCTACTGAATTACCATACATTTTCAAAAAAGGTAGAAAATATAATCTTGTCAAACTAAGTGCATAATTTTACAAGATTTATACAACATACTAAACACAATATTGGAGCATGTTCTTACCCATTGTTATGTAAATATAATTAAATATGAACAAACATTATTAGTTGTCAATGAATAGACAGTTATTTGACCTAAATTATGAATACAGTTTTCGGACTCTTTTCTACTAATACATGGGCGGCTTTTATTTAGAAAAAATAAAACAATCCGTGACCCGGAATTGATTTTCGATGTTGCTCACAAGCCTTAGGTGAAATCATGTCTCCACCGGTCTTATTCAATTTCAACGATGCAAAAGATGCATTTATAGTACGAACTTTTAAATATATATATATATATATTGATTGAACATTTAACTAGCTACGAGTTGCTAGGAAATCTTACAATAACTTTGCAAACCAGCATGATTTATTAGCTCGACGTTGACTAGCTAGCGTTATCGCTTGATAGCAAGCTAGAAAACATTAGCGTATTTGTTATGTGTACAGCAGTATTATAATGCTTTAGTTGGTCTACTGAAACAACGGCGTCAAATACAATTAATCGTTTTAGTAAAAATATATCTACTTTATAGATATGTATACTCATAGACACATGATCGTTCTTTGTTAGAGTTTCATTGTAATTGAGATAAATCGGCTAAAGGAAACTATAACTACTACTATAAATACGTGACTAACCATTATCTTTTGTTGTTGACATTGTTATAACCCTAATCTAGGCCTCAACAAGAAGTGCTTTGGACAACAAAACCAGCAAACCTCTGATTAATGCTTTCAACCAGATCACTGGAAAGTACGTTAATACATAACTAGCTAGCTCAATTATATCTAGGCATGTCTGCTTTGTCCTCACCATGACTGTCTGCCTTTCTGTTCTTTTACAGTGAGACAGAGAAGAAGACCACTCTTGACCAAGCTCTGAGGCAAGTCCTGGAGGAACAGATTGTAAGTTGTATATTTCTATGTGTGTTAATATAAATATACCTTGTCACATTTTGAAAGTTATAGCTGTCAAGAACATTTTCACTTTTTATCCTTATTTTTTACAGGTGGAAAAGAAAGCACTCGTTGATGAGTACCTCTCTCTTATCTATCTCAGCATTGATGGAGTCACTGAAGGTTAGCAGGCTCAGTGAGGCAAAACATTGCTTCATAACATTGTTAGATCTACATCTGTTATAGCTCCATATTAATTCATTAACATGGCCTTGTTCGATTCAGGTATTTGTTCGGCTACCACTCCTTTCTTACTGTTGGGAGATGTTCTGGACTGTCTTCCTCTGGACCAGTGTGACAAAATATTCTCATTTGTTGAGGAGAATGTTTCCACTTGGAAGTCTGTAAGTACCTCAGTTTGTTTTGTTTTTGAAGTGTGTATATATAATATTTCCACTGATTATTGAGGAATTTACAGGATTTTCTCCTCTGCCTTTCAGAACTCCTTCTACACTGCTGGAAAGAACTACCTTTTAAGGATGTGTAATGGTGAGGATCTGGTTGTCTGTTTGTTGTGGCTTTGATATATGCAGGTATTGCATCATTAAACGTCTTTTGACCTTGCAGATCTTTTGAGGAGGTTGTCCAAGTCTCAGAACACTGTCTTCTGTGGGCGGATCCAGCTGTTCCTGGCTCGTCTCTTCCCGCTGTCTGAGAAATCAGGTTTGAGGTTCAAATCAGTCTGTCACAACAGGAACTAATATTGTTCATGATTAATGTATATCTGTGACCATCTGTGTTTCTGTGTGTGTGTCAGGGCTGAACCTGCAAAGCCAGTTTAATCTGGACAACATCACAGTGTTCAACAAAAATGAGCAGGAGAGCACTCTGGGCCAAAAGGTAAAACAGATACTGTATATTGTGTGAGCGGTTGAATTGTATTCTAGACATATCCCTTTGCACTCATTCTCTTCCTCTTTTGTGTTACTTTCTACAGCCCATGGAGGAGAAAGAAGATGGGATGGAAGTGGAGGAGGGTGAGATGGGTGAGGAGGACCCTGGGGCACCAACACCGTGGTTTGTGATGAGTCATTGTTTTATCAACCGTCCGTGGCTGCTCATGAACATTGCTGTCACACTGAGCATCTTACTGAAACATTACTCTGTTTGTTCATAGTTCCATCCCCATTGACTACAACCTGTACAGAAAGTTTTGGACACTGCAGGACTACTTCAGAAACCCTGTTCAGTGTTACGACAAGTTCTCCTGGATGACTTTTCTTAAGGTGAATCTTCTGCTCATCTTTTTCATCGTAAAGAACGTTTACAGACTTGTTTACTCTGACTTCCTCTACTAAAGGCCTTCAAGGTGGTGTAAGAGGCTTTTTAACCAAGCTGATCCCCACTGTCTAGGTTTGAGCATGGACAGTGCCATTAGGAGATGGGCTGTGTGAATTGGCCAGCATCACCTGGGGAGGGATATACATTGTCAGCAAGGACTTATTCCATCCCACACTACTGAATTCTTCTCCTATGTGCTACCAGTGTCAGGAAAGAAGCTGAATAGCTCGGCACACATATTTAGTAGGTTGCAGGAATTCAGCTCTCCTGAATCCGTTGGGAATCATTGTGATCGGGCCATAGATGATGATTATTGTTATTATTGGATATGATTTAGATTGGGAAAAGGTAATACATTAAACAACAGAATTGGATGATGAAGCACACAAAGAAGAAACAGGACCTTTCACTTGCACAACTAATGTCTGACATTTTACACAAGCCTCCGAGTGCATCGTTAACAAATGTTCTGTGTCTTGTCTTTAGTATTCAGATGAGACGTTGGCCGTGTTTAAGAGCTTCAAGCTTGACGACATGCAGGCTTCTAAGAGGAAGCTGGAGGAGCTGAGAACAGCCGGAGGAGAGCATGTCTATTTTGCCAAGTTTCTCACCAGCGAAAAGGTTACACTCGTCATCCTACTACTCAATTAAGAATAGTATTAAATGTACGCATGCCTGTTTGAGATGAGACAACATGGCAGTTGGGATTTAGAGAGTTACTGGACATTGAGTGGGGGGGGGGGTGCATTTCCTTGCCTCCCAAATAACTAACAATTATTTGTTGAGGTTGCGCCTTGTCTTGAATGAACTCCCTTATATGCTGACGGCCTGTTTTCACCATCTAGCTAATGGATCTGCAGCTCAGTGACAGTAACTTCAGACGTCACATTCTCCTTCAGTACCTAATTCTGTTCCAGTACCTCAAAGGGCAGGTCAAGTTCAAAAGGTGAGATGGCTTCAAAAGATGACCCTGTCCTGTACCACCGTAATGTCTATAAGGGTGTATGAAATATAGTCTGTATAGCATGAGAAGACTCAATAATGAGCATTTGTTTGTCCTCTTATTGAAGTAACTCTTGTTTCTACAGCTCCGGTTGTGTCCTAAATGATGACCAGTGTTCTTGGATGGAGGAGACTACCAAATTGGTGTACCAGGTGTGTGGGTTTTCTGTCACCCTGGTCCAGTGGTGCTCAACCCTGGACCTCGGGCCCGCCTACCCTGCATGTTTTAGATGTCACCCTTTTCCTACACACCTGATTCAAATGAATGGGTCGGGATCAGTGTTCTGCTGAGCTTGATACCCACCCAGTCATTTGAATGGGGCGTGTTGGAAGAGGGTAACATCTAAAACATGCAGGGTAGGGGGCCCGAGGTCCAGGGTTGAGCACCACTGCTCTAGTCCAT
>JACXGK010004467.1:0-20700 GCA_016801125.1 Novumbra hubbsi
CCGTCTTCAGACCAGCCCTGTAGACCAGGTGGCCGTCTTCAGACCAGCCCTGTAGACCAGGTGGCCGTCTTCAGACCAGCCCTGTAGGCCAGGTGGCCGTCTTCAGACCAGCCCTGTAGACCAGGTGGCCGTCTTCAGACCAGCCCTGTAGACCAGGTGGCCGTCTTCAGACCAGCCCTGTAGACCAGGTGGCCGTCTTGGCCCTCCGGTCAGGTATATATTCCATGGCATCATGCTGCATTCATCTCCTCTCCTTTCTCAGGCTGTGTTATACCGCCGCCTACTGGACACTTCTCTCAGGTGCCAGTCTGACCGTAAACCCTTAAAACACTGCAGCCCCGGTTAGAAACACACACATCTATGCTCCGCTGGGGGATGTAACCCGGAAACGGGATGAGACCGGTGGATTCCTCTAGATGCGTTATCTTAAAAAGGTCTTGCATCGAACCGACATCTGTGTGACAAAATGACTAGTCCAGCTGACCAGTGCCTCCCTCCCTTTATCTACATAAATCTGGTTCTCTACAGCAAGTTGTGTGTGTGTGCGTGCAATATCCAATTACAGCAACTTAAATGCTGGATGTGCCATGATTACACATGCATACACAGTCCCCCCCTCGGTGCCCATCTCCGCGGTGACACGTCTCAGCTGGTTGAATTGCACAACGTCGAGGAGGGTACAACTGCACCTGCAGAAAATGCCTGGAAGTCCAGATCCCAGTGAACCAGCGATGCAGCCGGACGTCGCCAGGCCACGTCAGTGGCGCTGCAGGGCTTGTCCGACAACACCCTGTAGAGAGACCGCTGGTGTGACCTGCCGCTCAAAGGCTGCATACCAACAGGCGCCCAATATGGCCCGAGCACTTTAGTGAGGTAACACGACACCCCCAACCCCCTCTGGCAGGAAAACACAACACCCTTCCACATCACTGCAACTTTCCGAGGTCTCAAGCTCTCGCGGAGGAGTGGACCGTTCAGGCAAGGCTTTGCCCGTGGACAGGGACTGACGGGAGGGCAGGATGAAGGGGAAAGACGAGGAGGAAGAGAGATTCAGATTCTCTGATGAATGTTTTTTTTAGGAATCCCAGCCCCACGGGCCACGGCGGTTGTTTTGCTGCGTGGACCTCTGTTGTCCGATAGAGGAAGGGAGACCGAGAGAGAGACTTCACAGGATCTGATCTGACCTCGGCTTGCTGCTTTTGGATCACTTTCCGGAGGCAAGCAGACTAACGTCTCCAAGAATATCTCTGGTAATGTCTTCTATCTTATCAGGGGGCTCTCCAGTGAGTGCTGGAATTTAGTCCGTGAGTCAGTCAGGTTCATCTGCTAATGTGTCGGTCTGTTTCTCCTCAGCTGGTCAGTCAGTTTATCCAATAACTTGTCTTTCTGTATACTGTACCTTTGTATTGGAAGTCAGTCCATCAGTCAGTTGTTCTGTCAATCTGTTTGGCAATCATTCAATCAGTGTTATATCTTATTATTTTGGATCTCAGTTGGTCTAGTCCGCTAGTCACGGTGTCAGTCTGTCAGTCGGAGTCATACTGTATCTCGTCTTACTGTGGATTGGATCTCAGTCGGTCGGTCCACCATGTCTGTTCCTGTGGAGTGGAGCTCCTACTCCCGGGACCAAGGCCTAGCCCAGGTTGGGCTAGAGACGTTACAGAGGCAGCTCCTCTGCCCGATCTGTGTGGACGTGTTCACCAAGCCCGTGGTCCTCCTGCCCTGCCAGCACAACCTCTGTCGCAAGTGTGCCAACCAGCTGTACCAGGTGGGTAAGGTACAGTACATTAGGGCACGCCGAAGTGAAACGGTACAGGAAAAAAACACGCATTTCCTCTTAACCAAGTTCAGGCGGGAGGAGGAAGAGGAGGGGGGGGGGTTGCTGCATTGATGTCTTGCTATCCCCTTTTCAGTTAGCACACTAGGATGCTGAAAATAGATCTCCGAGGTATTTAAAATAGACCCCCGTAGCTGCGTGTTTCTCTGTCTGTGTACGCGTTAACATGATCACCGCGTTTGACGTCCTCGAACACACAACCAGTGACATTGCTGGACACTAACATCAGGCAGGACCATCATAGCAGATGATCAGGTTACGTTTGTTTCTTACTGTACTTTCTGAAACTCAGTTTTAATCACTGTAACTAGAGAATAGTTGCTAATAGGGGAGTAAAACAGGTCTGTACTCTACGGAGCTACTAACGCCTGTATGCTACTTCACCCAATTATATTGTTCTCAGATAAACTCTGTTATACGGTACTTGGCTAAGCCTCTTTATATGGTCACACACACACTCAGACAAACTCTCGCACACTCAACCCCATTTAGTCTGTCCAAACCATATTATCCACACTGATATGCAGAGTAGGGCAGCCTTTCCACAAAGTGTTGACTTGGTGACATTTAACGTCTGAGAAAATGGAGGTTCTTTTCCTCGGTATTGACAGATCCCTGACAAGTGGATAATGCCATTGTAAGTGTGTGGTGGAGACATCGGAGAGCTCGGTGTACAAGGGAGGGCACTGCCAACTCTTCTTTGGTTGGGTTAGCCCCCAGGCCAGAGTCCAAGCCCTTGTTAGGCCATTCTCACGTTGTACACAAAGGAAGTAATCCTGCTCTGGATCCTGCTCCCCCTTATCATGGAAGTACTTAGACCTGGGACACCGGAGGGGGACAGACGACCATGTGACTTCAAGTCCCCAGACCTTTATAAAAGCTAAACCTCATTATACATAAAACCCTCTATTTCAGGATAAGTTTCTCTGATGTGCTCTAACTGACTGAGTTCTGTGTGCAATTGGTGTTTGGCAGCATGTCTGCATGAAGTTGTAATACATAAGAAGAACTATAGTCAAGACTTTCGGCTGCAAAAAACTAACTTTGGAACAAAGAAGGAAAGCACCAGGTAGCCCAGCAACCAAACAATAAGACATACGCTTAAGGTTGCTTATGGCCCCCTCCCTCGCTAAGGGGGAGGGGGCCCAGATTAAATGTTGCTTAAGACCCCCAAATGGCTAGAGCTGGCACTGCTCACCATAATGAAGAAAAAAACACTGTCCGACTGATCAGGAACACACTCGGCTCAGACCTGGCAAAACGTCAACCGACAAGATACCCAGCGTCTGGTATGCTCGATAGATCGCAAACATCTAGTACCTCTGAACCACACAGAATTTCTTTGAGGACATGTTCAACTTCAAAACATCGGGGTGTGTCAAGTGTTGCTATATGTAAGTGTGTTGAAATCTGACATAATTATATTATATTTTGTTTCTGTCCATTGCAGTAATTTATTTGCTGGTGAATAGCTCCCGTTTGTAATGCTGTTGTTCACTAACCAACCACACCTTTAAGATCCTTTCAGCCCAGGCAAAAATAGACTGAAGTTTGTTTTTGGGTCCCAGGGACGTTTGGGTCACTGAGACATGTGGAAATGCCTTCAGAACCAGCCACTAGGGGGCTTTGGCAACCTTGTCCCATACATTAACCCTTAACCTAACCAGTCCAAAGGAATGCACTAACTTTGAAGTCCGACCACAAGGCCTGTCTCTCATTCCCATATTAGTTACCTAAGCCCAGTCAGGATTCTCTGTGAGAAGCAGAGACCCCCATAAAGTGTAATACCCTATGACTGTAGACAGTATGTGTAGGCAGTTCCTGGATGACAAAGGCATCGATGCCATTGGCGGGCCCTCACGTTCCCCAGACCTGAATCCACATGAGAACCTCAGGGATGTTTTGTATCGGTGCCTCTGATGCCGCCATGTTGGGCCACAGACTGTCCAGGAGTGATGCCCTGATTCAGGACTGGGAGGAGATCCCCCAGGACAACATCTGCCATCTCAGGGGCCATACACACCACTGAGTCACATTATTAGTTGCCGTAATGAAATTCACACAAGTTAAAAGTGTGTGATTTTAATTGTTTTCTTTCATTTTCGGTGTGAGTCTGAATCCAGCTCTCAATCAGATTGGGATTTTGGTTTCCATTGATCGTTGTTAGGTCATTTTGTTCTCAACGAATTACTCAATGTACAGTAAAGATTTTGATCTTTTTATATTTCCTTCAGAGACTCGATGTGTGGTTTAAGTGTTCCCTTAATGTTTTTGAGCAGTGTACTGTTGTCTCCATTTGTAAACCTGAGCTCCATGCTTTGTTCATCAGCAAAACTACCCCGTCTGTATTTAGAAAATACATCAGTGAAGGAAACGATTTAGGGGTTAGGGATGGAGTTAGGGAAGGAGTTAGATGTTAGGGAAAGAGTAAGGAGTTAGGGAAGGGGGCATGGGTTAGTGTGAGAAATCTCCCCCAGCAAAGGATATTAGATGATTCCTGGTGATGATCTTTGGCCAGATCTCCATAACCACATTCACATTACGCAGCCATCTTCTTTGTTGTGCTCTGTGACCGTAAACCAGATTTATAAATACACACAATAGTCTATATTCGAATGGAGATTTGGGTGGTCATGTTGGGTGGGTGAGAATCTGACTCAAAAATGAAAATTTTGAAAATGAGGCAGTTCAGCCTACTGGCTCCCAGGCTGCAAAGGAGCATGTTTCTATTCAACGAATCTGGTTAAATAAAGGTTATATACACGTGTGTGTGTGCACCGTTCACACACACACACACACACATGTGGACGGCATGCTGAGTAAGGTGTTTAGCCCTCTCTCTTCCAGGTGGGACCAGGGGGGAGGTTCCGCTGCCCAACCTGCAGACATGAAGTAGTTCTGGACCGCCATGGTGTCTACGGGCTACAGCGCAACCTGCTGGTCGAGAATATAATTGATGTCTACAAACAGGAGTCGGCCAGGTGAGGTAATGAATGAGGGAAGGGCAGGAATGAGTGTGGCTGGAAAACACCTGTAAAAGCCTAGCTCTCCGGGATATTTGATGTCCTATAACGGGGGGGAATTTTACTCCAACCTCTCTTGGGATCTCTCAGCAATCTCGTAATTTCATTGTAGCCCTTAACTAGCTCAGCCGAATCTGGTAGTCAAGGGCTCGATATAATTTTTTTAACGAGTTGATGGAGGTTGATACTAGCTCTGGAATTCATCTGATACATGGATTGAATAGGTGCCGCCAGCAGAGGTTAGAACCAGTCCCAACTGACATGACTTCTCGTCTCCTTCCCTCTTCAGCTCGAGACCTGAGCCGTCTGAGCCGATGTTACAACCCACCTGTGAGGAGCACGAAGGGGAGAAGCTAAACATCTTCTGCGTCACCTGTCAGGTGCCGCGCTGCTCCCTCTGCAAGGTGTTCGGGGCCCACAAGGCCTGCCAGGTGAAACCGCTAACGGAGGTCTACCAGCAGCGAAAGGTGAGCAGTGCCCCGGTTTAACTCTGACCTCATCAGTGGCAAATGCTTAGCTACTGACAACGTATGTACGGTTGATCCTCCTCATTTGTGTGCATGATGCACTGGGCACGGGACCTCCTCTTCCCTAACTGCTCCTCGCTCCTTTCCTCACCGACAGGCGGAGTTGAATGAAGAGGTTGGCTGCTTGACCGTGTCTAACGAACGTGTCCAAGCCTTCGTCAGTGAGCTGCAGGTGACATGCCGCAAGGTTGAGGTCAGTGATCTGATGGTCCATTTCACTCGACGTCCTCACGCGGTCACCCTAAAGCGGTCGAGGTCTGACCGCACGTCTTCGTTCCTGCAGGAAAACGGTGAGACCCAGAGGCGAGCGGTGTGCCAGAAGTTCCAGCGTATGCTAGCGATAATGGACGAGCGGCGCCGGGTCATGACACGGCGAATCACAGACGAGCAGGAGGAGAAGACGGGCCGCATGAGCGCACTGCTGCGGTCCCACGGAGAGACCGCAGAGAACAACACTAAACTGCTGGGGACCGCAATTACCGCGGTGGAGGACTCCGAGATGGCTGTGTTTGTCGAGGTACACTGCAGTACAGCACAGTACAGCACAGTACAGTACTGGACCATACAGCACAGAACAGTACTGAACTGTACAGCACAGAATAGTACTGAACTGTACAGCACAGAACAGTACTGGACCATACAGATCCATACAGCACAGAACAGTACTGAACTGTACAGCACAGAATAGTACTGAACTGTACAGCACAGAACAGTACTGGACCATACAGATCCATACAGCACAGAAGAGTACTGAACTGTACAGCACAGAACAGTACTGGACCATACAGATCCATAAGCACAGAATAGTACTGGACTGTACAGCACAGAACAGTACTGGACCATACAGATCCATAAGCACAGAACAGTACTGAACTGTACAGCACAGAACAGTACTGAACTGTACAGAACAGTACTGAACTGTACAGCACAGAACAGTACTGGACCATACAGATCCATAAGCACAGAACAGTACTGAACTGTACAGCACAGAACAGTACTGGACCATACAGATCCATACAGCACAGAACAGTACTGAACTGCACAGCACAGAACAGTACTGGACCATACAGATCCATACAGCACAGAACAGTACTGAACTGCACAGCACAGAACAGTACTGGACCATACAGATCCATACAGCACGGAACAGTACTGAACTGTACAGCACAGAACAGTACTGGACCATACAGAAATGTACGGTACAGGACAGCGAACAGCACAGAGCAGTACAAGACCATACAGAACCGTGCAGAACCATACTGAGAAATACAAAATAAATACAATAGACATACTTGTGTAGGAAGGCTGTTATTACTTGAGTGCACTATTATGTCCTGTGTGAATAATTTTGAACATTTTCCTCTTGTCCTCAGAATTCCAAGCAGCTAATTGTGAGGTAAGTGTTCCCGGGTTGTTCTCTGCATTAGTCTACTGATCTGTGCTCCAGTGTCTCCCTCCCTCCCTCTCCCTCCCTCTCTCCGTGGTCCGTTGTGGTCAGGGTGAAGGAAGCCAGCCGGGGCTTGGTTGTGGAGAGCCTGGAGCCTGGCTATGACAACATGGACCACTACCAGGTCAACTTCACCACAGCAGAGAGGGCACTGCACCAGCTGGACTTTATCAAAGGTACAGAGGCTTCATTTGAGATAGCAGTGCATCTATAGCCGGCATGTTAATTCAATTATAATCGTGAATAATGTTATTAATATAATCATACTGATTATCGGTGTAATCAGTGTTGTAATCATCAGGCGGGTGTTTCTAAATGTTCTATACCCCATGTATGTTCCGGGACAGCTAATTGGGACGGATGTCAATTGTATCCTGTTTTTACTGGCTCCGTTCATTGTAGAGGAGTCGGAAGATGACGTGGAGGAGGAAGAGGAGATGGTGGAGGAGGAAGAGGAGATGGTGGAGGAGGAAGAGGAGATGGTGGAGGAGGAAGAGGAGATGGTGGAGGAGGAAGAGGAGGTTCCAGAGGAGTCGGAATCAGAGCCAGAAGCAGAACCACAACTTGAACCAGTTCTGGATCTGGAATCAAAGCTTGTTCTTGAACCACCACCGTTTCCAGAGCCTGTGGCATTACCAGTACCAAGTCCAAGGCCAGATCTAGAACCTGAGCCAGTTTTAGAACCAGTGGCGGCTCCATTGCTGGTGCCAGACCTAGAGACACGGAGAGTTGCAGAGCCCCTAAGAGCTGTAGTACCGGCAGTTCTAGAGTCAGTTAATGTTCTCGAACCAGTGGATGTTTTAGAACCAGTGAATGTTTTAGAACCAGGGGATGTTTTAGAACCAGTGGATGTTCGCGAACCAGTGGATGTTCTAGAGCTGGAGACTGTGTTGGAGTTGAAGACTTTAGGGGAGGGTTGGGAACAGGAGCACCAAGCAGAGGTCAGAGGTCAAGTAGAAGGGTGCAATGCAGACCCACTGAAAGCGAAGATCCACAACCATGAAGGTCTGATCACATATCAGGTCCGTGGCATTTTCTTTCTGATCCAGTTTGGCATAGTGATGATTATCAGTGCTACATATTAAACGTGTTAATGATGTGATTATGTTAGACCGTTTAGTCCTAAATGTCCCCATGTCACCTTTATAGACCGTCTAGTCCTAAATGTCCCCATGTCACCTTTATAGACCATCTAGTCCTAAATGTCCCCATTTCACCTTTATAGACTGTCTAGTCCTAAATGTCCTCATGTCACCTATATAGATCGTCTAGTCCTTCATGTCCCCATGTCACCTTTATAGGCCATCTAGTCCTTAATGTCCCCATTTCATCTTTATAGACCTGTCTAGTCCTATATGTCCCTATGTCACCTTTATAGACCGTCTAGTCCTAAATGTCCCATGCCACCTTTATAGGCTGTCTAGTCCTAAATGTCCCCATGTCATCTTTATTGGCCATCTAGGTCGAAATGTCCCCATTTCACCTTTATAGACCGTCTAGTCCTAAATGTCCTCATGTCACCTTTATAGACCGTCTAGTCCTTCATGTCCCCATGTCACCTTTATAGGCCGTCTAGTATTAAATGTCCCATGTCACTTTTATAGACTGTCTTGTCCTAAATGTCCCCATATCACCTCTGTAGCTTGTCTAGTCCTAAATGTCCCATGTCACCATTATAGACCTCTAGTCCTAAATGTTCCCATGTCACCATTATAGACCTCTAGTCCTAAATGTTCCCATGTCACCATTATAGACCTCTAGTCCTAAATGTCCCATGTCACCATTATAGACCTCTAGTCCTAAATGTTCCCATGTCACCATTATAGACCTCTAGTCCTAAATGTCCCATGTCACCATTATAGACCTCTAGTCCTAAATGTTCCCATGTCACCATTATAGACCTCTAGTCCTAAATGTTCCCATGGCACCTTTATAGATTGTCTAGTCCTAAATGTCCCCATGTCATCCCTAAAGCCCACATTGTCCTAAATGTCCCATGTCATCTTTATAGACCGTCTAGTCCTAAATGTCCCCATGTCACCTTTATAGCCAATCTAGTCCAAAATGTCCCCATATCACCTCTGTAGCTTGTCTAGTCCTAAATGTCCCATGTCATCTTTATAGACCGTCTAGTCCTAAATGTCCCCATGTCATCTCTATAGCCCACGTTGTCCCATGTCATCTCTATAGCCCACGTTGTCCCAAATGTCCCTGTCACTTATGTAGCCCAGTGTCCTAAATGTCCCCATGTCTGCTTATCGCCAACCTTTCCTCTGCAATTCATGGACAATGACTTTTGGCTGTGTGTCGCTGAATGTTCCAAGTAATTCTTATGCGCTTCTGTCACGATCTGTCTTTACCAACATTTTGTTTCACGTCCGTCTGTCCCCAGGCTGTTACCCTCTTCCTCTTCTTCCTGGCCTTGGCCCTCATGTTCCAGAGGCTGTGGGCCCACATCAAAGGTCTTGCTTGTATATAGCAGGGCGGACCTGCATTCATCTCTCTACAGCAGGTTCAGTGATCCTATGGTACTGGTCTGGTGGAGGCCATTGACTATGGTATTCACAAATGAATTTGGCTACCTGTCGGAAAAAAACGGGCAAAGACTCTCAGATCTCAGAAGTGCGGTTCCGAGGTCAATCCGTTTGGCTTTGTGTGTTCCGGGCAGACAACGAGAATTCTTCACCTGATGATGTCTGTGTACACTCATAAGACCTGATCACAATCCGGGGGCAATAATGTGGGTACAATCAAATCACAGGACAAACGTTAGAACCAGGTATGAACAGGGATTTTAGATGTTCTGTCTCATGGACAGGGTAGGTCTGATTTTCTAAGAGCACTCTTGTACTGAGACACTTGTAGAAAAGTTTGCCGCAATTTGTGGGGGTTTGAAATGGGACGGAAAATGGGTAATGGTATGTGGGGATTTGACCGCCATTTTCTGCAACACGACTAACAACCATGGCATTCTGTCCCCGGGATGCTTGAGTACGTTGTCTATGGGTGTTTCTTGTGTGAAGGAAATAAATACAATGTGCCCAGTAGTTTGTAAAAACTTGCCTGGTTAATGTAAACCTACTGAAACATGCACAGAAAACTCATTCTACTATCATTGGTTATGTCTGTTTTTAGAAAATGCCTGTTTTACTGGCGGTTTGACTTGGCTGCACATTACAATTCCTAACTGTAGATGGCAACCATGGATTGTTGACGACCTTGCAACAGATATGGCTTGTTTCATTGTTGTGGCTTAGCTACATTTCAAATGGGAGGAGCTACAGTGCGAGAGAATAATGTATATAGGGCCCTAGTTACTCCCTTGCTTGGTGACACATCTCAACCTCCTTCAGTGGGTAGTCATCACCTTCCATGGTGACAAAGATGTATTTCTCCAATTTATGTTCCTAAAATAAGATTTGAATCTTAATTAACTCTAACCTTAACCACATTGTTAACCCAAGGTGTAATACATTGACAAATGTGTGCTTGTAAAATCTGACTTTATGGACTGTGGTGGGAACTTCTCCAGTACCTCTGGATGAACGTCAAAATAGCCAGTCACCCCGTAAAATGTAGTGGCGAAGCATGAGTGGGGCTTTTTGCGATATTACACCATTTATTTTTTACTAATGGGATTCTTCAATCTACTACAGATAATATATTTGTTTTGTGTGGGGTTACACAAACAAATCCCCTTTGGAAGAAACAAATAGTGGAATAACGCAAAGAGCCGTAGTCACTTTTAGGCAAGTGATTTTAATCCCAGCTGCACAAACATCTTGTGGCTGAACAGTGTCATGAAGTCAGGAAGCCTGTCACATGGTAGGCTGATAGAAGCTCCTCTTCATGTAATCTTCCTATGTGAGAAAGACCACACCCATGCTGCAGTTCTTTTAGATGCTGAATAAACAGACAATTCAACAAGTAGTCACTTAAGTTGATGCTTTTGCTGCTGTCCCATATTTTTACATATGGTCCCGACCCCCTTATCTCAGAATGAACAAACTGTAAATTGCTCTAGAGAACAGCGTCTTATATATTTCTAAAATGTAAAAGACCGTTTTCTTTTTCTCTCTCACAAAATGTACTTTGTGCTGCGTAACGGTGGTCTGCCATTGTGACGGGTGTGTTTGTTTTTTGTTATTTTATAAATGAAATACACGTTCTATGTGTATTAAAACGCGTTCTCTCTCCTGAATGTGTGACACGCATTTTAGTATCTTATTGGCCTGTTTTTATTTTCGACAATCCTTATCTGTAGCACCTTGCACTGAAGCCGTCTGTCCGTCTCCTCCCTGTAGATTGGGTCGATAACCTCCTCAGGTCTGCCCCCCTCGCCCCAATCCTTCACCCCCGCTCAGTCCTCTCTCCAGGAAGGGAACATGGAGCGACCGCAACGGCGTCAGTAGCTGCGCTCGACTCGGACTGAGATGGGGGCCGGAACGCTTTACATTTTGCTTCAGAGCCGACGAGTTAGAACAGTTGATGTGCCGGGGCTCCAGCCCATCTCGAACGCTGGTTTGTAGATTAAACGGATGATGATGGCGATGAAGATGTCTGTGTGCCTATCACATGGCGAGAGACCGAGACAGCCTATCAGACAACCTTTAACTGACTGAGTATACTGAATGTCTGAGTGCAGTGGCTACGGGAATAGGGTTTGATTGTTTTATGAGCACTCATATTTGGAATGTGCTGTGGTTGGATATGATTAAATAGGTCTCTCAATTGTGTCTTTTTTACCTCATTGGACATTTTTATTGTTTGTGTGTGTGTGTATCTATAGGGTAAACACATTTTATTTAGCATATATGGTTTTATTCTTCTGTTTCACTGACGCATGATATACTGTTGTCTCCATTACCTGTTGTTCATTGTAGAGACAACACTTTATAATTATTACACATTAAATAAAATGGCTGATACATTTTCTTCATGTTTTCTTACAAATACCCATCAAATTTCGATGGGAAATACACTTCAGTATTTATTCTGCGGGTGCTGTCTGCAGTTACATCATCGACTGAAGATCTGACAGACCGTTGAATGGCTGCCATACCAGCCAAGGCTATTACACTCCTTTCACTAAACATTTTCTGATTTACTGTAAATCAGTATCTCTCCTGTAAGTTAATTGATACAACTGTATTTTGAGAGTCTCAAAAGTGTTCAAATAACACTTATAATGGTACTGTTTACTAACCTTAACCTAACCTTTGCAAGCAGTTTTAAGGTTTCTTGATAGTATTACTATCTACAGGGTTGTATCTGACAGGGAAAGATGGGTGTGATTCACTGGGCCCTGGCTGGGTCTATAAGGGAGTGGGGCCCAAGCGTATATCTTGTCAAGAGGCCCAGGTTTCCTGGCAACCACCCCCTAACTATCTAAACATGTGCATATGTAGAATGGCACTTCCCCAATGTAACCAAGAAATATATATGATACACTAACCACTTATATTCCCTCCACCCATTGTATATTTTGCGTTATTTTGTTTATTTCTTATGCCTATGTTTGCTCTACCGCTAGGAACACCATTACCTCAAGTGCATTTCTGAGTAGGAAATGCACTTTCCTACTCAGGAAAGTAGGAAAGTTCGCGTTTATTTAGCGAACAATAATAATGTTATTCGGATTCAGCAGACAAATAACACTCATTCAAACCTTGATGTTATCCAACACCACATCCAACTGAAAACGGTGTCACATCTGTACAGTGATTAACCCACATTACCAGTCAGCTGTAAAATGGGGGTAGGCGACTATAGAGCGTTTGGCGACGTCATCCACAAACGCCGGAAAAGGGGCAAGCTTGAAGTTCAGCGAGCTGAGTTGGCTGTTATTCGAGCGATTAGTACCTGTTCGTGTTTGTCTCCATCGACGTGTTTGTTGTTGTGGAATCCTGTCTCACGACGGGAGAGGCTCGCTGCTTTCGATTGATTGAGTGGACGCCCCTGTGCTAGCTAGCCTTCCTTTTCCATTACCGACGGACATTTCTAACGTAAAACGCACAAACCCATATTCGACGCAATGGACCCTGTTGGCCAAGGTAACGTAGATTGTTGATACGATTGTTGTTGAAAATTATATTTGCCATTTTTCAGCGGTTTAATGGGAATTTTTAGGAATTATTGTTCGTGGTTGTGAGTGCGAAATACAGCAGCTGCGATCACGAACTTGTCGTGGGCCCGATGCGGCAACACAGAGGTTCTAAAAATGTCATATACGCAAGGGTAGAGGAGGGCACACAGCTCGAGTTTCTGTTATGCAATTCCTTTTGTTATTCTATTGTTAACTTCGTCCTTGTTTGATATAACCTGCTTTATTGTTCTTTTCTCAGTTATGCGAGCTGGGGATTTGCGTTTTAATGGCTATTTTGTCAACAAAGGTTACATTGAGACCGTAATACATGCAAGTTCTTTTACTAGCCAAGAACACAGGCAGACTGGCTTTAATCAAGTAGTTAGTTTGACAGCTGATAAGGTCCCGTCCGCATTGACGCACCTAAATGGCTAGCTAGCTACGTTGGCAATAAACAATCAAATCGGGCGTGGCAAATAGCGTACTGGGTTAACTAATTGCTTGTTTAGCTACCAAAGCAAACGTTGCATAGAGTAAGCTTGTTCACTTCATACTTTACTAAGGCATAAGGCTACAGCTTTGGCTATACTAATTATTATAGTCCGTACATATGAATCTAAAATGCAGTTGTCTAGCCAACTTATTAAGGTGCCAATTAAATTCACACTGACCCTGCCAAAGACAACCAATGGTTATCGGGGTTCGGATGCCAACTTCAATTACTGTTTCTTCGCCTTCTCCCTTCATTGTGTAGGTTTCTTTACTCGTCACAGATAATAGGACGAGATCAGGTTAACCTAAATTCAACCTCAAAGATGCTACGTCGAGTTGGCCTTGATCTCAAACGTCCGAATGCGTTCTTTCTTCGTCTTCCGCGAATGTCATGAGTTTCTCTTACTGCTCTAGTCAACATTATTTTCGTCGCTGTGCTGTACAATGATGGTAACACGTGTCGAATAATCAGAGCATTGACAGGATTTATTGTGCAAACGGGGTGGTGGTCGTCGTCACTGATGCTGTAGTCAACATTTGGTCCGGTCGTGTCCCACCCGTCTCTGAATAGGAACGCTAATATTGATATTATTACTTTAAAACAAAACAGTATCCTTGCTCACTGTGAATCGTTTGTCTGTATGCCGTAGCTTCGTCTTGTCAGACCACCACAAAGGCCACACGAGTTGGCAAGATGTGATGGCCGCAATGGACCTAGCGCGAGGATAATGTATCAGCTCCGAAGGCCCTGGTGAATGGTGGTGGATACATTACCCCATCGTGGCCAGATGGCTGGGAGTCACCAGGACTGAATAAAGGCACCTAATGTAATTCAAAACTAAAGGCTGCTGCTTCCGTAGCTACACTTTAGTTACTGTGGGAGAATGTTTTAAGCCTGGGTAATTTATTCTCTCTTGGTGAGACTTCTGCATTTGTTAACTCCAACCTATTGTGCGTGTGAGTCTGATACCGATGGTCTGTGTGTGTCCAGAGATCTCGTGCCGTAACCCTTCTAACGCCTCAATCAATTCATCTCAGCATGCCCCCCCGCCCCCACTCTCTCCCTCGACCCAGACATCAACCTGAACTCCCCCAACAAGGGCCTGAGCCACGCGGCGGGAGACGACTCGCTGTCGGCCTCAGCGCAGGGGGGCGCCGTGGGGGTGTCGCCCGTCAGCACGCTGCCCCCGGGGCTCACCGAGGAGGAGGCGGAGGAGCTCCGCACCGAGCTGGGCAAGGTACGGCGTCGCCGTGCGGTCCGCTGTGCCTCCGGGCGTGTCCATGCTTGTTCCGCACTCCGGTCTTCCACGAGTACGGCTGGGTTTCACCTGGTGGGGGGGGGGTGCAAGTTTGTATTTGAATAGGTTTTATGTTTTCCTAAAATTTGTTGGGGAATTGTCTTCCCCGTTTGAACCACAGCCATGTTGGTCTGTGTTTGGTTTGCTAATCCACGAGACCATTAAGTGAACATAAAAAAGGAAACTGGTGTGCATACTTTCCGAGGCTCTTCACCCCCGAAGAATGTCGCTCTTCAGTAGTCACTAAGGTAACTGGTGACCTATGCGCCTGTTTTCTTTTTTGAAGGTGGAGGAGGAGATCAACACCTTGAGACAGGTGCTCCTGGCCAAGGAGAAACACTCGGCAGAACTGAAGAGGAAGCTGGGTCTCAACCCCCTGAACGAGCTCAAACAGAACCTCACCAAGGGATGGCAAGACGTCCAGACGTCCAATGCGTGAGTCGAGGATCCTTAGAAAGAGGATTTGTCTGTTTAGTTTGTGACTTTATTTTTCCCAATTAAATGAGATAAACGAGCAAGTGAAAGCCATGGTGCCACTTCAAATAGTTTAGTACGCAATGAGTATCATATCGTTTAGCTTGTTCAATAATATATGTTTTGCCTATGGCTGGATCTCTAAATAGATTGTTCGCTCAGCTCACTACTGTTCCATTCTATTGTTCTGTCAATCAAAATTATATAAAAAAAAAAAGCCTGTATTTTGTTTGTAAATCATCCATTGTCAAAGTGCTGTAGGCATACCAGCTGAAGCGTGAGTGGTTAGATGCCCTCTGTTGTACTCTTGCAGAGCCTAATTGAAACACACTGAGGTGAACATTAGGGCAGATCTCTTCCAGGGTCTTTTGAATCAGACATCTTCAACCTTTCTCTCCTGCTCTACTCAAGTCCTGTTGCATTTAGGATGACTCGCGCTCTAATGCAGTCTGTTCCATGTTAGAGAGGTGTGTTTGAAATGTAGAAGTAGCAAGATTCAGATTCCTGCATCTTAGATTTGGTGACAATAAAATATGGATCAGTGATCTTAGACCACAGTGTGATGCTTGTTCCTCGGATAGCAAAGATTCTGCTGGTTGTAAATTCAATCCAATCCGATTGCTACAATCCAGATCAATTTTTGCTAAAGGAAGTTGTGCAGCTGTGATTTTAACAGGGTCTTTGTTTCTAGCCATGTGAGAACCACAGAGAAACGAGTGGAATGATGAAGTTACAAGCTCTGCGTGGCGAGTTCCCTGTTTGCTTGTGACTGTTTGCTTGCGATGTGCAGCCAGTGTTGACTTCCCCCTGCGTGACAACGCCCGCACAGAGCATTGCCTTAACACTTCAGTGTGACCCGTCATAGCATCCAACCTGGATGTAGTTTTGATTCTGAAACACTTGTGCTTTGTCCATAGGGAATGGGGGGGGGGGTTTCCTGTGCTTGCGTGCGAAAACTCACATTGCCATGATACCATGTGTTACTTGGAATATTTTTTTGAATAATGTAATGCCATGCTGCGTTGACGTATTGTGTTAGTGGCGCTGCGGAAGGTGTGTTTTCTGAAGCCACGTTCCGCAGGTGAACATTGTGGAACTACACAAGTGGCTCGTCTCTCTTTAGTTCATGATGGACTTTGCATCTGAACTGCATTTGGTGGTTTGCCCCTGAGTTAGGGACTGTTGAGACTGAAAACCCATAACCTAATCTGGCTGCAGAGAAGACGTGTATATACCAACCCAGACGTTTAGGATGTGGTGTTAGTAAAGCTGATTGTGCGGAGGAGACATTTTGAACATCCTCATGAACCAGCCATGTTGGCGTGTTTCGGCATGTTTTTGATATCAAAGGCTTACTTTGTGAAGTGCGGTAACTCAATTCACCCTGCATTCCTTCCAAAACGGCCTGCATGCGTTCGTATTGTTCATTACGTGGTCCTCATGGGAACTGAACAGCGTTGTGATCAGTCTTTTTTGTGGGTGGAAATCGGGGGAGATGTTGGCCCTGCTCCCTGGAATCAGCTGCAGACGGCAGTTCCTTCTGGTGCTTCAGAGGTCTTTATTCAGTGGGCTCTCTGTGTCCCTACATCTGACAGTAGCTCACAGTGATAACAGACAAACGCTTCCTAGAAATTTTTGGGACTTGGGCTCCAGTCAGCAGTAGGTCTGTCTGTTTTTGTCTGTTAGAAATGACTGTTGCTCACATGACCTGTCTGTCACTTCCTCCAGCCTTTTTCCCCTGTCCTGTAAAGGTTTATCTACTTCCCGCAGAGGCCGAACTGTTTTGGATGCCGTCTCTGTGTTTTTCCATCGACCATTAGGGCTACAGCATCAGCAGACATGCTAGTTAGCGCTGATGTGTTGCCTCTAACAGAATGCAGGGGCGTGAAAATGTATCGACAAGTTAATCGACTCCAGGGAGGCCGTTCAATGTACTTGGTTGTCAAAATCCTGAGCTGGACTGGTGACTAATCACGTAGCCTCTGTCGTTAGTTTGGTTGTGCTTGAAAGAGGCAAAAATGCACTGGGCCTGGTGCTTCTCCATACTTCCCTCTAGGTATTTATAAGGCCTTTATTTAAAGCATGTGGGGCGTTGGTACTAGTATAACCCCCCCCACGTTCCCCACCATCGTTTCAGTGAATTCCACCTGTCTGGCTGGCCTACGGCCTGCTGAAACAGGCTTGGCATGTTGCTTGTTTGTAAGCCTTCTTGGACTGTCTTTTTAACAGACACACACACGCACACACACACACACACACTTGCACTCACTGAACTAGATGAACTGCACAGACCTGCCCCGGTGCTGTTAGGGAGGCGTGACCGACACTGGAATTTAAGACTCTGAGAGTGAGGGAGGACCGGATATAAACTATAGTCGGCCGGCATTTATGGCAGTCTGGCAAAAAGGCCCGTCACGCCTAGAGTGTGGACGTGGAAGAATGCCGGAAGGTTTTGGTGTGACCGGACAGAGATCTGTGTCCGCATTCAGAAGCTTTAGTTTGTGCTCTATTTGCTAGCCCAGCGGCTATGCTAACGCCATGCTTCGCCGTTTCCATGGTGCTCAACGGATCGCCGTTTCCACTCGGGTTAATGTAGCCACGCCTCTACCTTATGGCGCCCTGGGTTTGTTTGAGCCGCTGTTTGCGTTCCCCACAAGTGACTAATCAAACATCTCTGCTTTCTGAAGGCGTCATACGGCATGACCTTTTGTAGCCTTCGTGTGAGTGTATTTCCAAAGGGGGTGGAAAGAAATCCCTGAAAAGCATTTACTGAGCCCCGATTTGACTCTCTCTGATTCTTTAGGTGGTGTATCCTGAAAAATGGACGTTCTTGTAACTGGCCATTTGTAAATGCAGAAAAGTGTTTCTGATGAAATGATCAAATAAAGGAGTTTGTTAGCCAATGTGAAGGTACTAGTTGTGAGGATTAGTATTATTGTACAACTATTTTAGTGTAATGAGAAGTTTACATTTGAAGTGGACATTTGTTTAGTCTCTAACGTGCTCTTTCTTTCCATGTAAGCAGTCAGTTAGTAGTTTCATATTTCCATGTTACTATTTGTCCGTAGATATCTTTCAGCCTCTGCAACTTTGGACGACATTGCCAGATCGGAAGCGTGAGTTACTACATTTAACTTTTTGTTCCTTCGTTTTAGTTCTGCCTGAATTTATTTAAGTTCATTTCGCATATTTTCTGCGCCTGATATTCATTCCTTTTTGTTTCAGGTGAGTGGGGGTGTCTGACTGTTCATAACGTTTGTGGGGGATTGTGGGTTCTTTTGGCACCAAGGCTTGTGGGTACTGTCGTTGTTTGTTTGGTGCTGTTGGTGATCTACTGAGAAGCTGAAGTGCCTGTCGTTTGTCTTTCATTGACCTGAAGACCTTCTTCAGTTCAAAGCTAAACAAAAGCATATTTCTTTAAGCTGCTCTACGTTTTCCTTTTCAGTTAAATTAATATGTTCTGATTAAATCCTTCTTGAGTTTGGCCACAGTGTTAGGTCACATTAATCCCTGCTGGAGAATTTACTGCTTCTTCCGTCTTTGGCAACCAATTCGATATTTTTAATGAGTTTTAATTATTTGTGACTACTTCCTAAGAAGCGTCATTGTTTTACTTCTCTATGTCTCTGGTTTTTATGCAGAGTCAGATTACTTGGTAGATTCCACATTTTGGTCAGTCCTGAAATGCCAAATTAATAAATCAGAACTCTGCTATTTTCTATCTTACTGGTTTAGAGTTAAACATGCCATCTGACATTAAGTTCTAAGGGAGGAACTTTAACAGATTTTGTCCATCAGCGGCCCTAGTTCCCGTGTCTGCCTTCACGTTTGCCACAGACTCCTCCACCCCTGAAAACTCCCAGAGCGCCCCGGTTGTCTGGTTGTAGTAATGGTCCCTTCCTGGCCACAGAAACATTTATTTTAAAACCGTTAAGTTGGCTCAATGCTGCAGTATTTTGTTTGAGTCCTACTACTTACAGGATACTAACTACACTTAGCTTATTCCTGGAGAATTACTCGGGGGCCATTTTTGTTCTGTTTGTGGGATTTGTTAATTCCTTAGTGGCAAAAAGTATTAATGCTCAGGGTTGTAATCTGTCGCAAACCAGTTGAGTCTTGTTTTCAGTCATGTCCTCAAAAGGCCTCTCTGTGTCTGTTTTCTTCCCCGTTCTCTCTCTTTCACCCTCCAGGTATAAGAAGACTCAGGAGACACTGTCAGTGGCGGGACAGAAAACGACTGCTGCCTTCTCTACCATGGGCTCCGCCCTCAGCAGGAAACTGGGAGATATGAGGTACAGACTTGGGCGCAAAATGTCCGTCCCCCGAGCCCTTCTCATTGTTTTAATCACTTCCATTATATAATACAACTTCTTTTGGTTTTGTTCCACTTTTTCTGGAGAGCTATGTTTGAGCGATCCAGTGAATATTACATGGCTAGAAGGACTTTGAAGAGGGCTGGTGTTTGGGATACTCTTCAGTGACTTAGCCTGCTCCAAATGGAGCCTCTCCATCACCAGATCTTAAGCCAATTGAACTATTTTGGAGCACCAGCTTCTATTGACAGAAGGCTGAAGGAATAGGAATTCCCTTGTTTTTTGAAGTTGTATTAACAATAAACTCTAGCCCTGACTAACAACAGCCTTCAAGTCCAACCTAATTGCTTGCTCTGACTTTTAGATTAACTGTTGTCATGTTTAAAGTCTATCATGGCGCTTTGCATCCTGGAACAACATCCGACTTTTCTTTCGTGATTAATAATACTTTTTTTAAAACTAAAATGGTTCCCCATTTATTTATTTTGGTCTGAAGGGCTTTAATACTGATCCGTGTTTCACAGTTCACCCCACCTACTTACTCATCCATGTTCCCAGTCAATAGTGCTTCCGTGTGGTCGGTCGGTCCGTGCGTGCGTGCGTGCTACCGTGTGGTCGGTCGGTCCGTGCGTGCGTGCTACCGTGTGGTCGGTCGGTCCGTGCGTGCGTGCTACCGTGTGGTCGGTCGGTCCGTCCGTGCGTGCTACCGTGTGGTTGGTTGGTTCGTGCTACCGTGACACAAGTTGCCTCTGTGCTCCTGGCAAAAAGTGCAAACGGTCAACTTTATTTTCAGGGTGTTTCCATACTTCAGATTAACCATCAAGTAATGAACGCACATTTTCTACATGGCGTAGAACTGTTCGACAGATCCCGATCACACTCCAGGAGGTAGATCTGGAGGCATTGACTCGCCATCAGATGAAGACGTCACCAGTCAATCTAGTGAGGCTGGACTGCCGGAGGCAAAATCACTGCCTAACAAATAGCCTGGCCTTGAAAATACCAAACAACTCTGTCTAACAAATAGCCTGGCCTAGAAATTACCAAACAAAACTCTGCCTAACAAACAAAAAAATCTGAAAATAATCTGGCATTCTGGCTCCTTTGGGAGCTATGGTGGTGTGTTTGGCTTCCCTGAAGAAATGTTCCTGCTTAGATAAAACCAAATGCCTCCAATTTCATTGGATAGCGCTTCACCTTGCTG
>JACXGK010004467.1:20800-31839 GCA_016801125.1 Novumbra hubbsi
AAACCGGATCCACGGAGGGCCGAGTGTCTGCAGGTTTTCGCTGTCACCTTGTACTTGATTGATTAATTAGGTCACTAATTGGTTAGGTCTACCCTCACCTGGTTGTTTAGGTCTGAACTGGGAACCAATTTACAGGAAAAAACAAAAACCTGCAGACACACGGCCCTCCGAGGAACCGGTTTGACACCCCTGCTGTAGGACAATGACAAATGGCTAAAGGAACCATGGAGTCTTTCAGGGATTGGCCAAATTAATCACCAGACTGGAATCTAATTGGGCGTTAGTTTCATTTGCTTAACACTGACTGAAGGCAAAAAAGCCCGGAAGCCAACTGAACTGAGGATCAGTAAAGGCTTGACCTAGTTTCACCAGATAAGACACCCCACATTTGGTGATGCTCTGGGAATTCGTCAAACAAAGGATTCACAGCCAAGTGCCTAATATGACTGCTTTATTTTAGATTAGGTTAATTTGTTCAATTACCTTTGGACCACTAAAGATTTTAGGGTAATCTATAATAATGTCTGTTCTTCAACGGGTCGTTTATGTATGTAATTACCCTCATTAACCAGTGACCCTAAGACAGACAGTCTACACTTTTACCTCAGTCATTATTTCAAGTCCAGTGTGCTAGAGCATCAATAACAATGTTTGGGCTACTGTCCCATACTTGTCACAGCTTCATGGCGTCCGGTATCTGTTGTCTGGTACCGCTTTCCCCCCCTGTCCCTTCACAGCTACTCAAACTGTTGATGCCATCTTCAGGCTTCCTGTTTCCAGGTCCATTGCCCTGTCATCCATGTTTCCTGTCTCTTTGTTTTACTTTTTGCATGTTGGCGCCGTTGTGCCATTTGAACTGCGGTTCCTTGGCCGTTTCATTATTGGCTCGCTGTGTGGGGAACCTCAATGTCAGAGGAGGACCATACTCCCTACACTGTACCTCCTCTGACCACACGGTTCCCTACGCTGTACCTCCTCTGACCACACGGTTCCCTACGCTGTACCTCCTCTGACCACACGGTTCCCTACGCTGTACCTCCTCTGACCACACGGTTCCCTACGCTGTACCTCCTCTGACCACACGGTTCCCTACGCTGTACCTCCTCTGACCACACGGTTCCCTACGCTGTGTGACCAGGGCATTGTTTGAGAAATAAATGTCCTTTTTACCGGCCCTGCCCATGGAGAACGATAGAGAAAGCCTACCTGTTAAAAAGCAGTGCTATTGGGCGAATCTCCCCTTTGATGGTTGGACACGCCGTCAAAGTAGGAGGTCCTGACGCTTCATGGCCCTCAATGGCACTTCCTGTATAGAGGTGGAGGCCTCTGTCGTCCTCCTGGTCTGTGCCAGTCCCTGCGTGTGCCTCAAGCCTGTTTTTCTTTCTGTTCATTGCTGCACTGATGGGTCCACAGAGCCCTGCCCTTCTCTAACTCCTTCGGGTAAGGCCCATTTGTGCTACTGGACTTGACTGGACTGACTCTTTCTGTGTTTGCGGATTGTGATTGTTTGACCGGAGTGACCACCAGGTGGCGTTGGTGAGCTGTCTGCGGCCCTCGTCTGACGGTGTCGGTGCCTGCGACTGGGTCATCGATAGCTCATATAACCACGGCCATAAACCCTGCCTCTTTCCTTTAATATATTTTCAAAACGTCAACTGTAGCTGCCCTGCTGATGCCATAGGCTACCTTGCGGCTGTTTTCTAATGTAACATTGAGGGATTGGTGAACGGACAACGTTGCCTTTTGAAGACGTTTCAGGGTTGGCTGATCTTTCCTAATGACCCTGAACTGGGACATCGGGAGGGATCAGCCAATGAGTGGACTGATGGACTGAGGCTCCGCCCATGCAGGAAGGGACCCTATATGCAGGTGTTCACCACTCCACTGGTGTGGCAACTGACGGCTCTGTGTTCTGGTTTCTGGCCTGCCTTGATTCCCGTCCTCCCTGCTCCGCTACTAACGCTCTCACTTGTTTTTCTCCCCGTCTGTTAATGCTTACGATGTAGCAACTACTCGATTCGACATTCGATAAGTATGCCGGCGATGAGGTAAAGTGTCTCGCACCCCTTTTTAAACCCTGTTTCTTCTGATGCATAAGTAGTCGAGACTTTTTCAGTCTGTCTAGATAAGACCCCAGTCTTGGTGCAGTCTACGTCAGGCGGTGTTTTACATGTCCGCCCGTCCTTATTTCCTGGTGACCTGGGGTCCCGTAGGCAGTGTGACCAGGTGACGTGACCAGGTGACGTGACCAGGTGACGTGACCAGGTGACGTGACCAGGTGACGTGACCAGGTGACGTGACCAGGTGACGTGACCAGGTGACGTGACCAGGTGACGTGACCAGGTGACGTGACCAGGTGACGTGACCAGGTGACGTGACCAGGTGACGTGACCTGGGATTGTCTATGACTGATCGGGCTAACCTTGCCACTAGCGTTTGTAGTGCAAAATAACTCCTCTTATAGGAGTTGAATTGCCATGCAGTGACCGTGTGAATGAGTACCCAGCTGTTCCCATGACGTCGTCTTGTAATGCGTTGCTTTGCTTTTACAGAAACTCTCCAACCTTCAAGTCGTTCGAAGACAAAGTTGGCAACATCAAGGTGAGCAGATTGTGGCTGTTGATGAAGTGGCACGTGCCCTGACCCTAACTTTAGTCCAACCCTGGGACACAATGCCAGTGAGGACTGAAATGGACTAACATGGTAAAGGGATTGTGTGGGATTTTGCCAATTGGAGCCAATATGTATAGTATTTTCCCAGGAGCGATTCAGTACTTGGGTTAGAACACGCAGTTCCTGTAGACTTCCTGTATTTGCACCAAGTCGTTCAGTTGTTGTACTAACTCCTGTTAGGCGACAGAATGACCTCATGTATTCGTACTAGAAGATGTGCCTATTAAATGGTTTGAAGATGTTCATTAGGCACGTTCTGGACAGAATGTGTCATGTTGGCAACATCCTCAGTTGTCCTTTTTAGTGAATTGGCACATTCATTGTAGTTTGTGTCCTCAAGTACTGCTGACTGTCTTCTGCTTAATGCCTAAACATGTGTTTAGGTACAGAGGTTACACAGCTGTGTGTTGTTCATGTATAGGGGGGAGTTTTAATTTGACCCTGACCAGTGTGTCCCAACATGAAATGACGACTGACCGTCTATTGTGTTCACAGTTGGGCTGATTCAGGGCCTCTGCACTGCAGCGCAGGTAAACAGAACATGTGGCTAAAATACCCGGTACCACATTGGACGGTCTGGCGTCCCGGGACTCTGGGGACAGACTAACAGCTTTGTGCTTTTGTGTTACTTACCATGTTATTGTCAACTTTGTGTGTGTGTGGTACCAGTCAAATGTTGGGATCCACCGACCTATCCAATTGAACTGCTGGTACTGAATATACACCGGGTTTTTTTTTTTTTTTGTCTCTGGCTCTCGCACATTCTTTTAAATGGGATGACTTGCCACTGATTTCACATCCCGTCGACACGCTTTCCTCTGTGCCTTGTCTCTGCAGTACAAAGTGGTTGGAGCGAGAGGAAACGGCGAATCGGTCCAGTCACCGACCGAAACGCACCACGTTCAGGACAACGCCCCCTTCTGAAGCTCCTCCCTCTCCCATCGCCTGGACTGTGACATCACAATGCGCCTCATCTCAGAGGCCACCTTTGACCCCTGACGTCTCATCTACGTTACCCGTCCCTGCCGACCCCATATGCCATTACTCACCACTGCCCCCTCGCTGTGCCCCAACACTACGTTGACCCCTACCCCCTCCCCCCTTGGCCTGGGCTAGACCGCAACCTATATATCGGCTGCTGGCACTAAATGTTTTTTTCCATTTAATCAACCTGGAAGACGAGGTGTCGACACCTGACACCAGACACAGAACCCTTGTGGCGCTTTGACTGGCCTGGATGAGTAGAACCAATAAGGCCACAATTCGACTGTTCCTGTGACACGGAACGGTACCGCAATATTGTTTAAACCCATCCCAAGTGAATGGCTGGGTTATTTTGTTGCCGTATTGCTTCCGCATTTCCCACCTTTTCCCTTTAGATCTACACAAGTGCCTAGGGGGCTTAGGGGCTAGGCATCGATTTGGGACTAATCCTCTCTCCTGCCCATGAAAAGCATGTTCATATCTCAACACACTGTACAAATACAAACTAGCGCAAAAGAGGTTTCACAACATCTGATCACCACAGCTTGTAAAAAAAGACAACTGTTGAACCATTTTGTATTATAAAACTATTTTACACTGCTTTGCATAACGTTTTTACATAACTTTTATCTATATATATATATAAATATATATATGAATACATATTATTAACAATACTGCCGGTTGGCATTCATTAACACCTAATGATAGGGGAGGAGTCTCAAACAAGGAAGTTGTAAGTACCCACTGTGACTACAGCTTTGGTCTCAGTTTGGTTCCCTGCTAGCTTTTAAGGTCCCTTTTTTTTCTCTCCACTGATTACAGCATACTGCAATGCTTTGCATTATAATCAGATAGCCCCCTAGCAATAGGGGAAACTGGTAATTCACGGTCATTGTTTTCTGATGTTACTTAGCTGTTAGAATATATATATATTTGTCTCTTTATTCTGATTTCACCTTCCATTGTAATGTCATGATTTAAAAGGGAAGGATGTCTCATCCATCATCCCGGAGCAAACTCGTGACACTCCCTGGCTTGAAGCACCCAAACAGACAACGTTGTAAACACACTCCCCCGTATGTCCCGACTGACCACACACACACACGCACCCTGATTATGTCCACTGTTGTGATCACTAACACTTCCTGTTTGGCCACTGTGCTCTATTTCAGGCTCTTTATAGTATGATAATAAACACGCTGTGACCTTTAAATGGTCTTCAGCTGCCCCATTAGGTTGCACGGTTTTATTTTCAACTCATGTAGGTTGTTTGGTTGTTTTTGACTCATTCAGGGCATTCTGTTCCTATCAACAGATGGATGTTTTCATTGTTTTGTTCCTCTTGCGGGTCCTGTTTCGTTGGGATAGTCGTATTTAGACAACGTTCAGTTTCCTTCTCTGGAGTTTAATTAAATGGGGCAATTTTGTATTCAATTGCCACCTGTATATTGTTGCCAATTATTTAATCTCTGGACTGGTTTCCCTCACCGGTTAGGCTCCCATTCAGACAAACCCTGTTGATTTAATAATTGGCCTGTCAACCAATGCGGTTGTGTATAAAAAGGTCTAATGTGGTTGGTCAAAATGTTAGTTTGTGCTAGTAAAAAGGAACAGATTTGGGCTTCTTGTTTTTGTTACTCCAGTGATTAATCTGTCTGGGAAACATTTGCTGAATGGCTGCATTTATCGGGAGCCCAATTTACTTATTCTTGGACAATTATTTGATTTTATTGGTCAAAACACAAGTTGCTGCCCAAAGATCAGAATTTGAATGCCAGTGTGAATGCGGCCCGTTATTAGATGGTTTATTTTGTCTTTGGTTGGCATTGCAATGAGGAAGAGGGCAAATGTTTTGTGTGAAGAAAATGAGGGGGTCAAATGTACGTTTTTGGGGGCACCATTGCTGAATTTGTTAATAAGCACTGTTAGGGGCATTTGCAATGTGCCAACCATGCCGATTTAGGGAATGAAAGAATGAATATCTATAGCTTTATTTAGGAGCCTATTAATAAACATTAAAGGGATAAGATGGAATGGTGGATGAGTAAAGCGTGAGGAAAAAAACTAGTTTGTCGTATGTTTGGTTATCAATAAAGCATTCCTTTAAACAACGAGTGATAATTATTTAGCAGAATTTATCAACGTAGTGAATATTTGTATTTTTTATATTCGTATAAATATATATCCAGATATACAGTGTTTAAATGTGTTGGTAGCCCTCCACCAAAAATGAAGAATGCATTCTATATTTAATAGAAATACGACTTTGCTTTAGATTATATATTCAACATAATATTGTAAATAATAATTATAATATGAATGCAAATGGTATGGACAAAAATGATGGGACCCTTAACCTAAATGTTGTTACACAACCCTTCGAGGCAATCGGTAATCGGCAAGCAAAAGGTTTTTTTTTTAGCCCTCAATAAGACTTCAGCCCCCGCTACCCGGTAGTCTCACCTACTCTTCCTGAGCGAAGCGTTCCAGCTGTTTCAAGTTTGATGGGTGCTTTTGCCAGGAATAGTTCAATGTTCCGTTTTTATCCGTTCTTGGGTGCTTTTCGCTGTGTGTTTTGGGTCATTATCCTGTTGGAGGACCCATGACCTGCCACTGGCTTGTCAATATGTATTTTAGCAAATTCCAGTGGAGCTCATTTTCTCTCAAAAAGAGACGGATGGTGTGATCTAAAACTGACTTACCTTCACCTTGGAGTTGCACATAAATAATGCAAACCCCACAACGACTACGTTTCTCCATTTAAATAGGCTGAATGACTGATAACATAAATTGGGGATGTGATTCCAATTTAAGAAACTGCTTGGTTTTAAAATATTCCTATAATCAATGTATTTATCTTTTCTTATGGGTACCAACAAATGTTTCCAGGCCATTTTAGGATATTTTTGTAGAATAAGCCATAATAATTTTTTTTCACTGCTCCATTCCTTTATTCTATGACATACCAAAGGCATGTAAGTATACGTGATAAAAGCGTTTTTATTTTCCTCACATTTTAGAAGGAATTAAGCATTATTCCAATGAGCGGTAAAGGTACCAATAAATGTGTCCACGTCTGTAAATTATAGCCTTTAACATCAGCAGCTTGATGTGGCGTTCAGTTAACTTCACTGGAGCGCAGTTACCGGGAATGCCAACTACAGATACTTGAACGGAATTCCCCAACGTCTTACCTCGACGATTTAATTGGGTGCTATTACACATCAACACGTTTGTTAAAGAAAGCGTGAGACTTTCTGGAAAATGTGCCGTGCCAAAAATGGCAGGGAGAATACTCCACTCGCGAAAACCGTTGGTTAACCTGGTTTGGGTGTGTTCATGAAATAGCCCCCCTTGTCTGTTTTTGACATTTGTGTGAAGACACATCGTGCTTTCAACCATTACGCAAGTCTTTTATTTAAAATGTTTCACCTGTGGCTGTGAAGGCTCAATGAATTTGCATGTGATTTTATTGTGTTTATTGAATCAACCATAAAACCGCTTAAAGCTCAAATAGACAGACAAGATTTCACTGATGTAAGCGAGGTTTAAAATGTTTGGGTCAAATGTATCCCTTGTCTATATGTGATGAGTAATATTACATAATTATTTGTCGCAGTGGCTTTATGTTGGCGTCACATTAAAACCGATGTGACAGCAATGACCGGAGAAACACCAGATTTTCACGTTCAATTGTGTTTTGTATGGAGACAAAAAAAGATTAGTTCCCTGACCGGGAATCGAACCCGGGCCGCGGCGGTGAGAGCGCCGAATCCTAACCACTAGACCACCAGGGAAGCCGATGTGTATAGCTTAACAATCATAATATATCGAACACACGTTTTTATCTAATAAATCGTATTGTTTATAGTGCTTGTTTAAAGAACCGTGCGTTGTTTACTGAACACAAAATGTTTCTCAGAGGATTCCCTATTTCGCAAGCTGTTTTGAGGTTAAACAGAACCCAATCCACAGCTAACACGACATTGAGCTGTGAAAGAACTGCATGAGCTGCACGAGCGTTCCCAAAATTCTAACCACGCCCAGTCTCGCCACCAATCGTTTGCGACGTCACGTTGAGAGTATATAAGGTCTGTTCACCCGTGTCTTTTTAGAAATTTACTGCAGACATTTTGCAGGAAGTTGGAGGGTTATATTTACCCCAAATTTATTTTCAAATGGGCCCCGTCGCCTAGCGTTTACTCCCCGAGCCTCGCCGATTGAGCTATTAAACATCAGCACGTCTGGGTAAAAGCAGGTGAGATTTTCTAGAAAATGTATTTTGACAATTATTTCATGGACAATATTACGCTAGCGATGGATGCTCGTTAGCTAAACTGGTTTGGTTATGTGTTTGAAGAGGCCCGCCTTGCTGTTTTTGTGTTTGACGTTTGCTTTGTGCGATAATATTATGAAGGCATCTTGTTTTCGGCCTTAAAGGGATATTTTTACTAGTTTGTATATGTGTAATGCCTTCCTCTTTTTGCGAGTCTGCTTATTTATTCAGATGATTAACGTTTGCTATGCCTTTTTCTCCGTTTTTAAAACGAATGGACGTCGCCATTCTTCGCGAATGTGCACCAGTAGCTACCTCGTCGATCTCACAATAGTAGTTTCTCTGCATTTTCGGAAATTTGAATTATACATTTGAATTAAAACGGTTGCTTATAAATGACAACCTCAAACCAGACTTTATAAAACATAGGCCCTCAGATCTAAAATACATTTCCAGTGTCTAACATGTCCAAATACTCTTGGGAAATTTCTTTACGCGTAGCATACTAAAATGAATTGGTATTGTCAAAAGCCTAGCAGTGTAACCACGTATCTAACCATTCATTTTAAGAAGTTCGTTAATGATTGTAATGCGTTTTGCTGTGTATGTCTCTTTCAGGGTTTCCATTTCATTCACGAGTCAACAAGATCGACGGAATGGCAGCACTCAACGCTGGCGGTGCTCTCGTTGCTACCCATGATTACTATCGAAGTGAGTTGGTCTGCAGCCTGGGCGTGTCTTAACATTAACTCAAGCTCCATCAGGATTACTTTTACTGAATTTGTCGCCTTAGACATATCCTGCGAAATGCCAGAAATCAGTTTGCCGTTTTGACCAGCCCAGTCTGGAATTACTGGTATTCTATTGACTGCTGTTAAGAGTTTTTGGGCAGAAGGCCATAGATGTGAAGGCATCTGTGGTTTATTAAGTGACATGTTTCCGGGTGACTTCTGGTCCTAACTATTCCATTTTGTTACGACCTTCCCCAGGGCGCATCGGCTCCACTTCCAGCAGTAGCAGCTCCTGTGGTAGTTCAGAGTTCAGTGGCGAGGTCATTCCCCACCACCCAGGTACGACGCGTGTGGGGATTGACAGGGCCTGGCCCGCACCGGCTGTCGTCAGCGCTGTCGCTACGTAGTGTTGTGGTGACTGTTGCCGTGGCGCGCGCCACGTCAGTCTTATCTGACCGTTGCTATGTGTACACAGGCAGACAAACGCGGGTCTTCTACATGTGGGGGAGAGGGAGTTCCTGTTCCCTTTTTGGAGGTTAGGTTTAGGGTTACAGGTTGTCTGACTTGCCTGTGCCCCGTCTTCAGGTCTGCCCAAACAAGATGCTGGCCACTGGTGGTCCAGTTTCTTCTTCGGGAAGCCCAATCAGCCGGGCATGACCACTCTGACTGAAGAGGCCCAGCAGAAGTAAGTACCCCCCCCTCTCTCTGATCATGCCCCGCTGCGACGTTGTGGCTGAAGGTTCATTGGGCCACAAGACGTTTCCCTGTACTTACCAGGCCGTGGCCTTGCCTCCCGTTTGCCTGCCTTGGCTGATGCGTCTGACAGATTGGTGTTAATGATTTTTCGGCTCATCGGGCGGCTTCAACGACGGGCGTCTCCTTTGCTCTAAATCCGCGTCTCCCTCTCTTCCAGGGCGGCGGCCTTGGCTCTTAGCAACGGCCAGGTGACTTGCGTTGCCAAGGAGATGGTGATGAAGAGGCAGGTCACCGACGGCGGGAACTCTGAGCCAGGGAGTCCGACCCCCTCCTGAGTGGGAGAGCGGCGCTAGGAGACGGCGGCAGCGTCCCCAACCCCTAAACCCTTGGCTGTTCCAACCTACACACTAGCTCACTGCGTGGCATGCATGGCTGTCATACTGCTCCATGCTAGGTAGTATGCTTGTGTAGGTATTGGGACAGACCTTCTCTATAAAACTTGATCCCAAATGGCACCCTATGCCCTGTTGTCCAATGTTTTTTTTTTTTTCCTGGGCCATAAGTGGGGCATTCGCTTTAGGGTGCAATTTGGGATGTGTACCATTGTTCTGACCTCCACACTAGTGTACTAGCCAGCGTTCAGGGCCTTTACATCGACCGCCTTGTGTTGGTTAGCCAGCTAGTGTGCAGTTTGGGACCAAACTGGTTTGCCTTAATATCACAGGCTGCCCATGAATGTTGTTTTTTGGATCTTATGTTTTTATATCTGACAAATGAAATGGTTTGTTTTTTTACATTTTAGCACTTGTCTGTAACATTGTGGTGCACATACAACTTGTTAAAACTTTTCCACTTGTCACCCTGTGATTGCAGATGTTCAATAAAAGTAGCTTCTCGCACCCTGTTGGTCTTAGTCTTCCTTTTAATGGGAGGTATATCTCTGGCAGGTGTTCCTTCTAGAAGTCTGGCATTAACCCTGTCCAACTGGATTAACCCTGTCCAACTGGTTTCTGGCCTTGGTGCTACCTGCCATGTTTGTCTTCTGGATGCTTTTGGGGGAAGTCCATGAGGGTGTCGTAACGTCTATGGCACAGAATCCCTGCCGTTGTCAAACCGCTCTCAGAAGGGGCGTGTGTCTGCACTTGAAGTTACACACCGTTAACACTTTAGGATTGTTTGTGTTACTAAGCAATCCTGCCACATCTTGACAAGTGCTTGAGGAGGTTTATTTTCTTGTGGCGAAGGCTTTGCCGTTGGCTGTACGTTTCTTGCGTTGTCCCCCATGGTTATATTACATTGCATGCACTACATGACCCTGCATAACCACGCATGAATAACCAATGTCCAGTACTACGTTTTAGTGAAGGGGTTGCTGTGTACAGCAACCATTTAAGGCTTCATTGTAGGGTGGTGTGAACCCTGTTACTTTTCCATCGATTGGGGATAATGTATATCTGTTGGGTTTATTTGTTGGTGCATAAACTATGAGACAGTTTTGCTGCAAAACTACATTTATGTTCACTGGAGATTAACACTGGTTAATACTGTGACGATAACCAATACAGTCCACTGTGAAAACATTGGTGCAGGTTGCCTTGTTTGTTCATGTCCATTAAGACTTGATGCATTTAAACTGTTCTCGGGGACTCTGCCATTGATGAACAAAGTCCTCTTGT
>JACXGK010004468.1:0-12964 GCA_016801125.1 Novumbra hubbsi
TGTCTCTGCGTTCGTTATTGTCTACCTGTTTTCGTGTGTAGGGCACAGAGGTGCTCTGTGGCAGGGTGTACCTATAAAGCCACGTATTGCTACATTTAACTATCGGTTGTGTTCATACCTACCGCATACCATAGGTAATAAAACCTATTCGAACCTATTCGCCTACCTGCAGTTTGGTCTCCTTCTTTCCACGTTACAGTGCATGTGCGTGGGATGAAAATACCTCCAAGTTTCCCAGTAGGAACAAGATAATTTGAGTAAACAATTTGTGCCAAGTTCGCTCTCAAAATGGCAGGAAAAAAATGCATAGCAAAACAAAAATATGAAGATGAACACAGGACGTTTTTAACAGAGTGGGAGAGTTTTGACATATAAGCCATTCTGCCTTATATGTCAGGTGTCATTAGTGCATTTCAAAGCTTCAAATCTTTAGTGCCAGTTCATAAACAAATGCCTCAGTGTTGTTGTTGAAATCTTGTCTCCTGAAAACGACAAACTGAAACGAATGGTATCAGACGTCCAACTGTCCCACCACACTGTTGAACACAGAATATTGGACATTAACACGGCTATTGAATCAGTTGCACTCTGACCTTCAAGCATGTGAGTATATCAGTGTCGCATTGGATGAGAGTTGTGACATACAAGACAAGCCTCAGTTGGCAATATTTGCACGGTCTGTGTCAAACGATTGTTTGATCAAAGAAGAACTCCTTGATATTGTGCCATTAAAAGACAGTACCCGTAGATGTGAAAGAATCAATGATGGCTGCATTCGCGAAAGCAAATCTGCCCATACCAAAACTAACTGCAATGGCCACGGATGGAGCGCCAGCCATGATCGGATCTGTGAACGGGCTTGTGGGGCTGTGCAAAGCTGACCAAACATTTCCTGAGTTTTGGAATTTCCACTGCATCATCCACGGGGAGCAACTCGTGTCTAAATCATTGAATTTAGACAACGTCATGAAGCCTGTGATGGAAATCGTCAACTACATCCGCACACATGCGCTTAACCACCGGCAATTCAAGAATCTCATGGCTGAGCTAGACCAAGGGCTTCCAGGTGACCTGCCGCTGCACTACACTGTGAGGAGGCTGTCAAAAGGCCAGGTACTCTCTCGCTTCTTTCAGCTTTTGGATGCCGTGAAACTGTTCATGGAAGAGAAGGACAAGGACTATCCCAAGCTCTCGGACCTCGAGTGGATTATGGATCTGGCCTTTTTGGTCAACATGCTGTGTCACTTGGACAGACTGAACCTGACCTTGCAGGGTAAGTTAAAAATGCTGCCTGACCTGGTGCAAAGTGTGTTTACGTTTGTCAATAAACTGAAGCTGTTCAAGGCGCATATTCAAAAGGGAGATTTAACGCATTTTCCCACTCTGCTAAAAGCCAGCGGGCAAGTCACCAGCACCGCCCTGAATAAGCAAAGAGCCAGATATGCAACACTGGTTGAAAAGCTGCACGAAAGCTTTGTGGCCCGGTTCTGTGTTCTACAACTGAAAAGGCCACAGATTACGTTCCTCGTCGACCCATGTAATGCTGAGACAGACTGTTTGAAAGCCCCGCTAGTCACAGATGAGGCTGCGGCTGAGTTTAGAGATGATCGATCTTTGTGAGGAGGACCAACTGAAGCCTGCTGTAAGGGAAGGGACCATTGAGTTCTGGAAAAGTGTGCCAATAGAAAAATACCCCAATGTCAAACGGGCTGCGCTTAAGATGTTAAGGGTGTCAATGTTTGGGTGAACATATGTCTGCGAGTCTGTATTTTCTACCCTGAAACACGTGAAATCAAAGCATCGATCTGTTCTGTCTGACACCCATGTGAAAGAATTGCTTCGAGTGGCAATAACGGAATACAAGCCAGATTTTAAGAGGATTGTTCAAGGCAAGGAATGCCAGAAGTCCCACTAAGTAACATGCATAGTAAAAGAAAAACGCTATTGTTTTTTTTTTGTGGACTTGGTTAAACTAAGAGTTTGTCTGTGTGAGACAGTGTACACAATGTTCATTGTTGAAAATGACTGGCCTGTGGTCTTAGTACTGTAGGACTCAATTTCTGTCATTATCATGTTGGTGTGTGACATTTACAATAAATCTGGCTGAGCAAAGGTATGTGTGTGTGTGAGGAAGGGATGGGGTGATGTTCATGTGTGCCCATGTGTATGATGTGGCTCTTTGCGGCAACACAGTAAAGAATTTGGCTCTTGGTCTCTGACTGGTTGGCCACCCCTGATCTAGAGCATGATACATTAGAAATAATGTCACCAGGTTTGATTTCCTCTGAGTCTGCCACACACTGGTAATCAGGAGGTCTTTTGGTACTAGGTTGTGCATAAGGTTGCCCAGCGTCAGAGAGCCAGACTTTCACATCGTCTGCAAAAACCACTGAAATGTCTTTTTCATTTGTGATCATTGCATTTGTTTAACCCTTTTATTCTCAGGCAAGGGTAAACTCAACAAGGAATCTTGCTGAACCCTGGCTTCATCACAACACTTGAATAAATTAACCAACTCAACTTGTTGACATTTTCAATAAAGTTCATAAGCATTTGTTTCACTCAAATGAAGCACTGCTCAAATGAAGCAGGTAGAAAATTGCTTATATATTATAAATGGCTTAGCTATGATTCTTGAGTCATTGTTAAATGTGCAGCTACGCCCCTGAGAAATTAATTTTACATGTAAATCAGCCTGGTTTTAGACCTTGGCATAACACTGTTAATGCATCTACATTAGTTGTAAATTATCTTGTAAATTCCCTGGATGCTAAAATGGCTTGTGCTGCATTGTTCTTTGACTTGTCAAAGTCCTTTGACACTGTCGATCATGGTATCTTGTTGGAGAAATTGAATCAATAGCCCTAACGCATGTGCTTGGTTTCATAACTATTTTTGGAAAGAACAAATACTATTGTGCTAGATGGAGTTAGTTCTGATAGTCTAAAAGTACATAGAGGTGTTCATCAGGGATCCATCTTAGGACCTGTTCTTTTTGCTATATAATGTTCATAAATGCTATTGGTCAATGTGTAAATAGTTGTGCTTTTCACCTCTATGCAAACGAAACTATTCGCTATGCTTGTTCTCCAACAATCAATGCAGCTATGTCCAGTTTACATTCAGAACATTTAATGCTTTGCAGGAAGCACTTTATGAGTTATAGCTTGGACTTAATACTAGCAAAACCAATTTTAAATTCCCATCAAAAGATTTCACCTGGCTTACATCTTCACTCTCTAAATGGTTCTATAATTGAAGGGGTCCCTGCATACAAGTACCTTGGAATTTCGACCGTGAACGTTCATTTAAGAAGCATACAAATGAGCTTGCTAAGAAGCTTAAGTTTAAGGCGGGTTTCTTCTATAGCTCTTGCTTTTCTCTATCGAACAGGAAACAAATTGTTCAGTCAATTGTTTGCCTGTGCTTGACTCTGGTGATACAATATACCAAAGTGCATCTGACTCTACTCTAAAGTTGCTTAATTCAGTTTACCATAGTGCCCTTTGTTTATTACATCAGACAGTTATAATACTGATCATTGCATCCTGGACTTCCTTAAAAACGGCATAGATCCCTTCAATACTCTATGTTTGTGTGTAAAGCCCTACTCCACAGGCATCCAGCATACTTTACTTCTCTCCTGACACCTAGATTCTCTACAATACCAGATCACAAAGCTGGTTAGTGTTACAGACACCTGCCTTTTCACACCGCATGTATGGAATGGTATAGAATTTGTTTGCATGCCCTAAGGGGTATACAACGAAGCGGGGTAACTGGCTTATCAAGGTAACTTCAGGAGTAACTTAGTGACGTCAGGTGTAGCATTAACCCGTAATACGACAGGTGAATACGATTTAACCGAGGTATGCTATCATGGCAATATACGCTGCGTCTCTAAACTGCTCCGAGCAGGTTATCTTTGTAGTCCTCAATGTTACCCTATAAAAGCACCGCCCCCCCCGTCCACAATTTTGTTGGGAAAAATGGCAGCCAATTTGGAAGACCGAGTCAACATTGGCGCACAAATTGTGAGAGGCTCAGAGACAGAGTGTTTAGAGACTAACTAACTCCACTCCTCTAACTAACTCTGATAAGGTTCTATTTGAAATGTATATTTTCCATCTTCTAGGGCCAGACGTCTCCAATACAACTCGACTGAGTAATGCCCTCACTGTTGGACAGTGTGCCTTGACAGTGTGCCTTTTTGCTGAACATCTGAGCAAGAATTCCATTTGCCTTTCAGTTCGCAAGTACTTAGTAAATTAACTTAATAAACTGTGGGATGCGTTTGTTGTGTTCCCAGGCCATTTAAGCATTCTAAAGATTAAAGAGTCTTTTTATGCAATAATATGTTATTTGTAGTGTGAAAACATAGGCTATTATAAACATATATAGACTGGGCATATGTACAGAACACATTTCTGTCCATAGGATTCCCAAGGGTGATTGGTGTGATTAACTATACACATCCCCATTAGAGCGACTCTGGGAGTACATGAGGGGGATTATGTGAATAGAAAGTAATTTCACATCAATGTTCAGATAATTTGATTATATCGTATTTGATCTGACATGTAGTCTAGCCTACATTATTTAATCCTAAAAACTTGTATGAGAGTGGTTCAGCACATTAGGTGGAGATTTTTTTAATAATGGAAGTATGTTGAAATGGCCTGAAATCCTTTGTTAGATGACATGTGATCACCATTTAACAGTAACTAGTCTGGGGGACAGGTGGCTTGGTTCCGTGCATGATTCATGCATTTTTCGGAAATCCTCTCTTGGTCGGAGGTTTCAACAAGGTAAGTCAATCACAAACCTAGATTCCCCACATCATCCAGTTCTGTGACAATTTCTATCTTCCCAAGGGCATTTTGATGGCCTGCTGCTTGGGGACAGAGGGTAGCCGTGTCTGCCTTACCTGAAGACTCCTTATCATGACCCACAAACAAAGGAACAAATTAAATATAATGTGGCTCACACAACACAATGGTCAAGATAGAGATGACATTTGTGGAAATCAAATCATGCTGGTCTGCAAGGCCAGGCGAGGGTAAGGGCATGTAAGGTGGTGGCAGCATGTGAGGTGGCGGCAGCATGTGAGGTGGTGGCAGCATGTGAGGTGGTGGCAGCATGTGTGGTCTCTTCCCTAACTGAAGGGAAGGACTGGCAGGAAAAACCTGGCATCCAATCACATTCCTGCACCTGTAGGCAATTTACAGACATCACCACAAATCCGTTTTTCCACCAATAAAAAGACACATGAAATAATTATTTAGATTTATGCATTTATTCATTTGGCATTCTCCCTTCCCTAAACATTTTAAATATTTTACAGATGGTTGAGACATATTGATCAAAGGATGTCAATGTATAGCAATACCTTTTTTGTAATGTTCCAGTTTAAGTTTCTTTATTTCTATACTTTCTTTCTGGCAGTAGAGCTCAAGCATACGCTTATAGAGCGACTGCACTATAATTGTCAGATTCAGCCTGTAAAGCAAAACACATTGAGAAACAAACATGGCATACAGGATTCAGCATAATTAGTGTTACATATGGTCATTATGAGTGATTCTTTCATTAGCAAAAAGCTACCCTTTGGATTCTATGTGAGGCCTGAGAGACAATAGCCATGGGTGGGGAGAGTGGTTGATTTAGCTTCTCCGACGAATGCAAATGCCAACTGACCAAAGGTTTGTTCTCTTGAAGGTACATTCTCATTCAATTGATACATGACTGGGCATATCAGCTCATGACAACTTGCCTTGCTTAGCCTAGTATTAGCCTGTAGTTAGCATGTTAGTCATCGTGAAATGACATGAAACAACTGTAAAAATGATGAAATGGGTCAACCTGTATGTGTGTGTCAGACATGGCTGACATCCTCACCCAAGTTGTCCTGTGCAAAAAATAAAGAGAAAAGCTGTTCAATTGTGTCAAGTCATCAGCATTGATGAATCCACAGAACTCCTCTATGATTTCCACTCTTTCCTCTACCTGAGAGTCAGACAAGAGGCATGCTGGAGCAGATCAATAGTATCTCCCTCAAATGTACATAACACAAGCAAATGAACTACATACATATATTTTAAACTGGGTAATAAAATGTTTTATATGCATTACTCTGTACATAAAGGGTGAACATTGAGCTGGCACCAGGGTCAGAACTGACTGCCACCTCAACCCCCTCCATTATGGGCCTTCCTCTATTGTGTGCTAGTGCCAACTCAAAGCACGTGTAAATGTAGCAGGAGGTGGCCCTCCTTCAGTTTTCACTGTTTCATCTTTTTTATGTTTGCTGTGAACATATGATAAGGCTATTATAAGTGTTGGATACATACCACGTCTGTACTGTGTATTACTGATGAGAACTATTAATACACACAACTTGATATTTCTTTTAAATATTTTTTTATTTCATCCTGACTTGTTGCCCAATGCGCTTTCCCCTGGGGTTGCTGCTGAAATGATTGTTAGAATGAAGTTAGTCTTCACAAAATAGCATTACAATCATACAGGTAGCTTTATAGCAGGGGTATTCAAATGTTATCTTACAAGATCCGGAGCCTGCTGGTTTTCTGTTCTACCTTATCATTAATTGCACCCACCAGGTATCCCAGGTCTAAATAAGACTCTAATTAGGGGGTTGCAATGAACAAAACAAATGGAACTGGCTTCGAGGTCCAGATTTGAAGACCCCTGCTCTACAGCCTAGGTGCCTTAGGGGGTAGATCTTAAATCACTAACAGTCAATTTCAGAGATGCAGCACATGTGTAGCCTATTTTTAATTTAATTATACTACTAACAGGAATTCTATTAGTTTTCACATATTTAGAATGTTTTGCATGTCATTCCATTTCAATCATATTTCACATAAAAGGTTCTGTAGGACAAAATAGAGAACATATTACAAGAACACTTCTTACAAATGTACTCAGTCGTCAATGTGCCTGCAACAAGCCTCCCTGGTTTTGTTTGCCGTCACAGTGTTCGATTTAGCCGTTAACTTTTCTTTAAACTCCACATATCCTGTCATTATCAAGTTGCATTCTTCTGGGAAAAAATACGGAGCATGAGCCATTACAACTAACAAACATCTTACTTACTTGTGTTAAATGTTTATAGTGAGAAATGTGTTTGTTTTATTTGATTGAGAAGGTTATTGTTTGTATGTTTGTGAATATTATTTGTGTCGTGTTTTTCATTGTTTTTATTGTTAATTGTATTATTTGTGTTCATTTGGTGTACAGTTTTATCATGTGATAAAACAGTTTTTTAGTGTGTTTTATTCCTGTTTAGTGTTTATTTGTTCCCAGGGCACTCCATAAAATATAAATAAAATAAATCAAAAGTTCTTGCATGTCCAGTTTAGTCAGAGTTTCAGCCATTGCAATCTGTATTTGTGCAAAGCTGGAGTGGATTGTACATAATTAGTTGCTTTCTGAATGGAATGACAGCTGTTGTTTTAGCTCTACTAAGATGGAGAGAATTCCTGTCTGCCATGTCTTCCTTTGACCTAGAGAATACAGTCCAAAGGGTACAAATTCTGTGGCATTACAAACCCTTGCGGTCACTCTGGGCAATGTGGCATTTTTTTGGCCTTTTTTCTGACCAATTTTGCTTGATCTGCACTTGCCATTTTTGTGGGCTAATAGCATAATCATATTTTCCTACCACACATTCCCTGCACTACTAATAGCATAATCATATTTTCCTACCACACACATTCCCTGCACTACTAATAGCATAATCATATTTTCCTACCACACACATTCCCTGCACTACTAATAGCATAATCATATTTTCCTACCACACACATTCCCTGCACTACTAATAGCATAATCATATTTTCCTACCACACACATTCCCTGCACTGCTAATAGCATAATCATCTTTTCCTACCACACACATTCCCTGAACTGCTAATAGCATAATCCCCTTGTCCTACCACACACATTCACTGCACTGCTAATAGCATAATCATCTTTTCCTACCACACACATTCACTGCACAGCATAGCAGAGACGACATGTAAGGTTTTGAGTATCAGACTTTTCAGATTTGTGTTGAACAATAAAAAGATGCAACTTCCAATCTAATCTCAAGGTCGTCTTTATGAACAAATGTCTTTCATTAGATTATGTACTGCAGTCTAATCTTAAATTAGCTATTTCTAGTTTTTCCACTTCCTGATTAGAATGATCAAAAACAACAAAAAATTTATTTGTATTAGACTGAAGTATTATTAGGCAATAAAAAAGAAAACCAAACATCATGGAAACACAACTTGTTTTTCTTCATAATATAAATGGGTAAACCAATGAATATAGAATGATACATGAAAAAGATGGTTGTGTTAGTTGTTAGTATGTGTTCCCATAGTACCTAGCTACTGTACTGTTTGGGATGGCTGTGTCAGTCAGTGAATTGTGTATGTGTGTAATCAGGACAGGATCTGAAGTTTCGTCATAGGAAGATGTGTGTGAATGTGAAAGAGAGGTGCTTAAAGGAGGATGTGTGTGTATGTGAAAGAGAGGTACTTAAAGGAGGATGTGTATGTATGTGAAAGAGCGGTGCTTAAAGGAGGATGTGTGTGTATGTGAAAGAGAGGTGCATAAAGGAGGATGTGTGTGTATGTGAAAGAGAGGTGCTTAAAGGAGGATGTGTGTGTATGTGAAAGAGAGGTGCTTAAAGGAGGATGTGTGTGTGTATGTGAAAGAGAGGTGCCTAAGGGAGGATGTGTGTGTATGTGAAAGAGAGGTGCATAAAGGAGGATGTGTGTATGTGAAAGAGAGTTGTCCAAAGGAGGATGTGTGTGTATGTGAAAGAGAGGTGGGGATTTGAAGCCAACAGCGTGTGTTAAAGAGTTAGTGAGTTAGTGTTACCGGGAAAGAGGGAAAGAAAGAATATCCTTGCTTGGGACATTGTAAAAACATGTGCGGAGGTTGTAGCATATACAACCGTGGCCAAAGGTTTTGAGAATGACACAAATATTAATTCTGTTAAGTCTGTTGCTTCAGTTTTTATGATGGCAATTTGCATATACTTCAGAATGTCATAAAGTGTGATCAGATGAATTGCAAAGTCCCTCTTTGCCATGAAAATTAACTTAACCCCCCCCCCAAAAAAGGACCAGCTGACATCATGTCAGTGATCCTCTCGTTAATACAGGTGAGAGTGTATTGGTGCTAGTAAGATTGAACCTAAATCTACCATTTATCGGATCATCAAGAACTTCAAGGAGAGAGGTTCAATTGTTGTGAAGAAGGCTTCTGGGCGCCCAAGAAAGTCCAGCATGTGCCAGGACCATCTTCTAAAGTTGATTCAGCTCAGGTACGGCAGCAGTCAGGTGTGAGTGCATCTGCACGCACAGTGAGGGGAAGACTTTTGGAGGATGGCCTCTTGTCAAGAATGGCTGCAAAGAAGCCAATTCTATCCAGGAAAAACATCAAGGACAAACTGATATTTTGCAAAAGGTACAGGGATTAGACTGCTGAGGACGGCAGTAAAGTCATTATCTCTGATGAATCACTTTTGTGATTGTTTGGGGCATCCGGAAAATGCTTGTCCAGAGAAGAAAATGTGAGCGCTACCATCAGTCCTGTGTCATTCCAACAGTAAAGCATCCTGAGACCATTCATGTGTGGGGTTGGTTCTCAGCCAAGGGAGTGGGTTCACGGACAATTTTTCCTAAGAACACAGCCATGAATAAAGAATGGTACCAAAACATCCTCCAAGTGCAACGTCTTCCAACCATCCAAGAAGAGATTGCTGACGAACAATGCCTTTTCCAGCATGATGGAGCACCTTGCCATAAGGCGAAAGTGATAATTAACTTCTGGGCCACATCCTGACTGATGGCAGCCCATCGCATAATAAATGCTTGGAGTTTGTCAGAATATGTGGGTTTTTGTTTGACTACAAGTTATCAATGGGATTAAAGTCTGGGGATTTTCCTGGCCATGGACCCAAAATGTCGGCGCTTAATTGACAGCATGCCAGGGCGAATTGCAGAGCTTTTGGAAGTACAAGGGTCAACATTGCAAATATTGACTCTTTACATGTACCTAATGTAATTTTCAATAATAGCCTTTTACATTGCAATGCTTGTAATTATACTTCAGCATACCATAGTAACATCAAACTAAAATATCTAAAAACACTGCAGCAGCAAACCTTGTGTAAACCAATACTTGTGTCATTCTCAAAGATTTTGGCCACAGCTGTACACGCATTCTGAGAGGCTACCATGCATTTGCTAATTTATGTTAGATTTTTGCTTTGCATTCATCTTCACTCCTTACCAAACACTTGGATTAGATTGTTTATAACCTTTTTTAATTCCAATGTCACTGTTTGAGAAACAAACACACCTTTCGTCCGCGATGGCTGACTGACTGCCAATGCGTCAAGACAGCGATTACGGCCTCAGACCTCCAGGATCTCCTCTTAACTCTGGTTTCAGAAATGAGGGCTCTCACAGTTATTCAGCTGAGGTCTGCAATCGAGACAGCTTTGGCACCTGCTATTGTACTGCTTACTCTGCTGTTCACGAATGCTAACTGTTTTGATCCACATTGAGTTAAGAAATGTCTTTACTGCCATTCACCGTAGCAGCATACAATGCCGACTTTCTGTCTCCATTTGGGAATGAGATTATGTGTTTGGGTGGGAGGGTTTTTTGGGGGAGGGATATTTGCATATATGTATTTAGGTTCTTGTTGTTTTTTATGTTTTTCTTTTTCTTTCGTCACATTCACTGGGACACAGCATATTGTCCCTTAAATAATTGGTTGCCTGACTGATATCTGAGAACCAAACAATGGTGGACAAGGCAAGGCTGCAACTTTTGAGTTATTGGAATTCCAGAGAAGTTGGAAAAGCAGGGACCTGGTGGGATTTACAGTGCCATGAGCTGGCCAGAAGATGGGACACATGTGCAGAATCTTTGGATATTCCATCATTTATTAAGGAAAAGGCATCAATACAACAACTGACTTGACTCAAGACTGGATGAAAAAGACTGGATGAAAAACAAACAAAAGCTAAACTGGCCACAGAGCGCGGCATCACGCTCGAACAATAACCCACAACTGTGTGGGGAAAAACATTCAACTTAAGTAGGCTCCCCCATCAGAGACAAATGATAACAGCTGTCTCCAATTGGGGAGCACTAAACAGTTCTGTAGGGGTGCCTAGAGGCCCCTCTATGTGGCATGCCCTGGCTTTGAGCCCCGGGCACACAAAGATGGCCAGGGGCCTCCAGCCAGGACGTGACACATGGCAGATATTTTTTTGTCAAAGTCTTGGGTTCCACTCTTGTCCCTGCTGGCCTGAAACTGGACAGGGCTCATCGCATCCGCTCTCGCCCAATGGGTGGAGGCAACAACGCTAGGCCCAGGGTGTTTATCGTTAGGTTCTGTAACTTCCAGAACAAGGAGCTGATTCTCAGAAGGCAAAACCAAGACCAACTACACTTCTGCGGATGGAAGTTGTTTATTTTCCCTGTCCTCAGTGCGGCATTTTCCTTTCATTATTTTATATGGCTGATGGAACTAGCACTGGTATCCTCCTGTCAATCCTCTCTTGATTAATAAAGCGAAACGTGGATGTGGTATTTCTGCAAGACTACTTTACAACCAGTCAAGGCAGCAAATATCTGGTTTAGACAGGGTTTCCATAACTCCAAGGACAGATGTGTTGCAATTTGTTTTGGCCATAGAATTCCTGTTTCACCTACTAATGTCTTATCTGACAGGAATGGGACAATAATAGTCCTAACGGGCACCATCTTGCACGCATCCTTAGCTTTGGTCACTGCATAAGCTCCCATGAATATGTTGAATTTGCCAATGGGTTGTCTGGGAAATGCATTCTCTAAACACCCATCTGTTAATATTTTGGTGTGGATCTGAACTGTGTTGTTCATCTGGATATTGACCACTATAACCCCAGAACTGTGACTTCCTCTGCTATGACGAAGTCCTTTCAGATTTTATGGCTGAGAATGGGTGTGAGGACACTTGGAGTTTCCGGATCCCACATTCAAAGAGTACTCCTCTCATGTCCATCCCTGTTTCTGTGTTATTAACCTGTTTATATTGACCATCAAATTCCTCTTTCTGTGGTTTTAACCCAGGGGTCTCCAAACCGTTCCACGGAGGGCCGAGTGTCTGCGGGTTTTAGTTTTTTCCTGTAAATTGGTTCCAGGTTCAGACCTAAATAACCAGATGAGGGTAGACCTAACCAATCAGTGACATAATTAATCAATCAAGTACAAGGTGAGAGTGAAAACCTGCAGACACTCGGCGCTCCGTGGAACGGTTTGGAGACCCCTGTTTTAACCTGTTTATATTGACCATCAAATGCCTCTTTCTGTGGTATTAACCTGTTTATATTGACCATCAAATGCCTCTTTCTGTGGTATTAACCTGTTTATATTGACCATCAAATGCCTCTTTCTGTGGTATTAACCTGTTTATATTGACCATCAAATGCCTCTTTCTGTGGTATTAACCTGTTTATATTGACCATCAAATGCCTCTTTCTGTGGTTTTAACCTGTTTATATTGACCATCAAATGCCTTCAAATGTCACCTCTTCTGAATATTTACATGTCGGAGCTTTAACTCTTTTATTTTATCTGAAAAAGCCTTATTTCCACTTCCATTAATACATTTATTTTTTCTCTACTCTACTTTACATTCTCTTTTATGGGAATTTCTTAAGGCCTACCTACGAGGCTTAATTATTTCCTACTTTTCTCAAGTGAACAAAGCTCAAAAGTCCAAGTCAGAGGAACTTTCTGAAGCCATTCTTAAACTATATGCTCTTATGCCATCTTCAGACATATTAGCGATGTCTAAATATAATGTCTTGTCCACCAACGACGCGAAGGGCTCCTGTTGTGGTCACGTGCTACATACAGCATCATGAGAATGACAGGGCAGGTCC
>JACXGK010004468.1:13064-38147 GCA_016801125.1 Novumbra hubbsi
GCAGGTCCTCGTCTGACAAACTGTTGTGGTCACGTGCTACATACAGCATCATGAGAATGACAGGGCAGGTCCTCGTCTGACAAACTGTTGTGGTCACGTGCTACATACAGCATCATGAGAATGACAGGGCAGGTCCTCGTCTGACAAACTGTTGTGGTCACGTGCTACATACAGCATCATGAGAATGACAGGGCAGGTCCTCGTCTGACAAACTGATGACGCTTCTTGTGGTTTATGTTCAGACCTTAAGGGGATCAACACAGTCCAACATTTCTATTCCTCCCTATAAGCGTCTGGGTGCTAATGTGACTAGGATCCTGGGTAATCTGGAGATGTGTCACAGGAGGGGGTTGAACACTGGTTATCACTGTCGTTATGTGCTGATGTTTTCTTACTCTCTGTCAGTAACCTGCTTACCTTACATCTTCTTTATTCTGGAGGACTTTGGCTCCTTCTCAAGTTACAAGCTGAATCTCCAGAAGAGTGAGTGCTTCTCATTTAATCTGTCAGCGCTGCAGCTCATGCCGACTGACTTGCCTTTCCAAATTAACCTCTCTGGTTTCGCATACCTCAGAGTGAAAATAACACATTCACTACCTGCCCTTTTCTCTGCCAACTTTGCCTCCCTTGTGTAAATGAAGTCTGACATTCAGATATGGGGTTGCTTAGAGCTATCTTTTATAGGGAGGATTAATGCTGTTAAAATGAATAGTTTCCCCAAAAAACTATTTATTTAATTCTATCTATTTAATTCTATCCCATTTTACCAACGTCCGCTTTTAAGTCAATAAATCAAGCTGTTACCCTATTTCTCTGGGGATGTAAGGTACCCAGTGTTAGTCGTTCTTTGCTTCAGAAATGCACATTTAGTGGAAGGGTGGCACAACTCAACTTTTTGTTTCTACTACTGGGCTTCCATTGGTTGCATACTCCACATACCCCATGGTGCCACCTTGAGACATGGTCCTGCATTTCTAGATCTTTTTGTGCTGTTCTTTGCTAGTATCGCCCTCTCGCTATACTGGCAATCTTATGGTACATTCCACTCTTAAGATCTAGTATCAGTTTTGGATTCATTTACAAATTTTCTCTGCATCAGCTATGGGCCTTATTTATAAGAATGCGGATTTCCACCCGTCTCTAATAGACACTTTCAATGCCTCGGCCAGAATGTGTAGTATGACATTCCAAGACCTGTATGACCATGTAGTCTCCTGGTTTTCCCACTTAGGTCTCTAACTACTCTCTACCCCCTCTCACGTTTTTCTTTGCTGCAAGTCAGGCATTGTGTCTCCTCACAGTTTTCTGGCTTCCCCGCCGAACCCCCTGGGAGAGTATATTGTCTTCACTACCTCAACAGAAGGGATTAACCTCTCTGATCTATTTGGTTATTCTGTCATTGGACAAGCACTCCACTAACACAGGTAAGTCTGCCTGGGAGCTGGAGATGGGCATGGAACACAGGAGTGGTGAGATGATTGACAGGGTTCCCTCCACTACATCTTGTGCTCGGCTTGGCCTCATTCTAATAAGTTGTGCATAGGGCTCATTTCTCCAAGTTGTGGTTAGCTGAAATCTATCCGAATGTAAACAATGATTGTGATGTCATGTCTCCCATGTGACCTTAATCATAGGTTTTCTCTGTGCCCTACCCTTAAGAACGTTTGAGAATCCATTTTCCGAATTGTATCTGAAGTCTTACATGTTAACCTGCAACCAGGATCAGGATATAGGATACATATAGGGATTTCTCCGGAACCTCTGAATCTCTGAATGATATTATGATACTGTTTCGATCTGTTCGACACTCATCACATCAGAAACAATGCTTCGCTACATGTAATTAAACCCTTCCAGTCTTGCTACGCCAGGCGATCAGGTGTTATGGAATAAAACCTGGGTGGTTACTTCACAGACAATTTAGTGTCTCAAGTTTTGAAAACAGAGTTCAATACCAAACACTTTGAAAGAGCGGCGTCACTTTGATGCATGTTAGCCTAGTTGGTAGTAATGGTAGAAATGGCAGTAACCTATGGCAGTAACTAATTTAGTTCACCAAATAGTCACAGTGTTCCGAAACATTTCTGGTCACGTGATGGCAGGTGTCGAAACACTGTGACATGATGTCTACCAAAACCAGTGTTGATTGAGTGTCAGAGACCTGACTGCCTCAGGCTTTGAATTAGGAGATGGGAACAACAACAGCTTTGAATGAATTGTGTCAATTTGTTGCAAGAGAGAAATATGTGAGTTTAATAGGAGATTGTGGGAGTTAGCTCTGATAACTGCCTGAAGTTAGTAGCCAGGTTATTTGAAACTCATCCAAAACATTATACTGGTGGAATGGTTAAATGAAAAGCAAGCTGGAAAGACAAGAGAATACAAACCCACATTTGACCTTTTCTATTTAACACACACAAAACTTTTGGAACCAATTTTTTTCTAGCAATATGGAAAATACCTCTGTATGAACACTGAACAACTGATTTTTATTTCCAACCGGCAAATGCCACTGCGGATTAAATATTTTGAGCGTTTCATAAAACCTCAGCACAAATGTTTAGATTGTCTTCGTGTTTTGGAAAGCGACGTCTTGCTCATCACTAATTGTAGATAATGAGATCTTCAAACAATTTTATATTAAGAAACATTATTCCCACATTGTTGCACTATTTGCCTATGCAGTCTTCCACAGTGGGGTGAACCCCTCCCAATCCCCACTTCTGACAGACCCATCCTCTCTGGGATGATCATTTAATACCCAATTATGTTACTGACTCGTTGTCAATTGACCTAATTAGTTGTGTGATGTTCCACCAAGTAAGGTTTTATATAATTACGCAACTCTTCCAGTCCTTTGTTGCCTCTGTCCCAAATGTTTTGAAACGTGTTGCTGGCATCAAATTCAAATTGGGCATATATTTACTAAGAAACAATAAAATGACTCAACATTTCAACATTTTATATGTTGTCTTTGTACTATTTTCTATTGAATATAGGGTTTAAATTATTTTGACATCATTGAATTCATTCTTACATTTCACACAGTGTCCAAACGTTTTTGACAACGGGGTTGTAGATGCAGTTTGGTTTTCACATAGTTTTTAGCAGATGTAACCCACTTATTTTGAGAACATGAATATAGAGATTACCCATAGAATGATTATCCTCTTTTTACTGGTCCATAAAATTAAACATGATTTGTGGACAAAGATAATAATTTTGTTGGAGCAATTTACAATTGTATTTTGTAAGAATACTGCTAATTTTGTTTTGTAGTAAGAGAGGTTTAGGCCGGTATATCTTGAGCTAGAAATGACTTTTGCCTTCTTTGATCAAGTGATGGAAAACTATGAATTCCCTTGTTTCCTAGTTTGTATTGTTTGTTTTCTTTGTATTTTCTCTTTTTTGTTGTTTCTCTTTCTTGTTGATTTGCATTGGCATACATACTTTAAGAGGTTTCTGCCTTGTTTTGAAGTAGTAAATGGATGGTCGTAAGAATGCCCCTAAAACAAAGATCACCAACTCTCATTTGCTGCAATGATTGATTTATGCACACTAGTTAACATGCTTGATTTATTAGAACACTGTGTCTTTGAAGGAACCAACTAGTTAAGGAAGTCATCTTGTTTAGGCTTACAATCAAGAGCAATTATATCTTAAAATACCTTTTGCCTGAATTTGACCTTGATCACAAACAACATAATATGGCCCTCACCTACTTCCCTAAAATGAAAACATATGCAACATGTTGCTTGAGAGCGTTGTCAGATTTATTTTATGTCAGCAGATATTCCTATATTCCCTACAGAGAACACATGTATTTCCTCAACTGCTCGTATGCGTTCAGCTAAGTAAATTACCTGGTAAAATAGTGGTGATGACCTTAAAACAACATAAGGTTTAGGATTTTTTTTTAAGCTGTTGGTCATTACATAGAAAACTGGAACCAGCTTTGCTGATCATCTGAGGATGATCAAAGAAAAGAGGTAGAAGTGTCATGAGGAAATAATTTGACTGAGAACACTTTAGTTTCAAAGACGGCTATGATTGTAGTAAATTGTACTGCCTAGTAGTGAATAAAACAGTCAACACTGCCATACTATTTATGATACCAACAATGTTGATATTTTGTAATAATAGTACCAGTAGAATGGAATATAGATTTTTTTTTTATGTATTTGCAATTAATTGGTTTCTTAATTTTTAATTAATAAAAGAGTTTGGCCTAAAATCCCATTCATATAATTGTTCAAGGATGTAAATTCAAATTCATTTAAATTAATAAAAACTTGCCCCAGCCACATTTGTTTATCTAGCATTATTGAGTTTTTTATTTGTAGAATATTTTAGGAAGATCTTATATCGGGCGGCATAGATGAACTAAGACACAACATGAAACCAATACTCCATTCTATATTGGGTGGCCTAAATGAACCAAGAAACAACACGAAACCAACACTCTATCCTATATTGGGTGGCATAAATGAACCAAGAAACAACATGAAACCAACACTCCATCCTATATCGACTGTTCAGAAACTAACGGCCACATTGAAGAAGCATGGGGTTTTGCTATTGTTTATTTTTCCCGTCCAAGTTCCTTTAATCCAATACCGTCAAATAATGGAAAATTAATATGAAATATATTGTTATGCTGTTTCTATATGTGTGCATAAATAATGTAAATATTTTCAGGTTTAGAGTGCAAGGCAGTTGTTATTCTTGTAAGGGGATTATTTGCTTTTGCCCAAGAAACAATGTGCTGAAGTGTATAAAATAATCCAGCCTGTTGATAAAGAAAGCAAAAGTCTTTGAGTTCCAATAATTGCACAAAAGACATCCTGAACCCTTTAACTTTCTTTTCAACCGGCTGTCCAAACAGGTTTTGACAGTGGATTTAGAAGTGGATATGAAAAAGTCTACACTTGAACTTGATCGATCAAATCCCCCAGCTTGTCTGCATCCAGTTATACCATTGGTTTCTTTTTTGGCTGCGGCAGTTCAGTGACTTTACCCAATTAGAGAAATGAATGAAATCTCAAAATCACTCAGTAAATATATAGGGAAGAAGTAAGAAATGCAATTGGTGATTAAGTATTAAGTATTAAGTATTGATAAGTGATAAGTATTGCACCAAGTTCAGATTTTCAGAAATATTTAAATCCATAGTACATATGTCAAAAGGATAAAAAGTTATAATAAAAATAAACAATAAATTGTGTTCAAACAGTTCAATGTTTGCACTTTTTAAGACAAATTATGAAAATGCTTCACAATATATTTTTAAGTAATACAAAAACAGCACATCTAGTATATATGCAAAATAATGTGGATTATTACTAATTTTCTAGAACCATTTTAATGTAATATATAAAAAAAATTCAATATATATTTCAATAAAGGTAAAAAATTATAGGACAAACAATTATTTGTTTAGATTTAAGGGGTGTACTTTTAAAAGGCAGCATCACAGGTTTCTCCTCCTTCAGTCACAGTATCTGCCAATGTGCACCCTGTTACAGCAAGGCTACCACAGGACACACAACCAAAGCAAGCTATTATAGTCCAATGCTCTTCATTGTTAAGGGAATAAACCCAGTGCGACATTTTGCTACCTTTAACAATACTTGTTTTCATAAATGCAATGAAAGTATATATCATACTGTGAAGATGAATTGGAATTCTATACAAATTGTTATGCCGCTGGTATAACAATTTTTTGACCATCTAGTAGAGGTCTGTAAGTTTGTTAAAGCAGAAAAACAAAACAATTGTACAGTTCTATTTGGTTTTGTTTTGGATTTTAAGGTGAAGGTTTTCAGAAGAGCAGAGCAGATTGACATTTGAGAGCTACACAAGTACGTCCCTGGAACAAACTTGTTAGAAAAGTCCAAATAGATTTTTGATTATATTGACGCATGCAAAATCTGACTTGATGCATGCAAGTCAGATTTTATTAAAAAAAAATCAGGAATTTAGCTTCATATATTTTCCGCCAGATGGACCACACATAAAGCATGCTGGCAGGCATTTGCACACACACACACACAGAATAGACAAAAACATACTCAAACATTAACATTTGCAAACACAGGCATGTGTAAATTGCATTAAATAAAATTAGAATATTATGAAAACCTTGCAGGAAATAGACTGCAATTTAACCGTGTTTTTAAACATTTAGCTTGTTCTGGATTGGATTATGGTCAATTTCCCACTGACCAACTTGTAGTTGATAGCTATGATGCTCTGATCAAAGTTTGTGATGGTCTGTAAAGTACAGCATTAAGGCATCTGTGCAAAATAAACATGCATGTTTACTAGGGCAGTCAAAAGAAACATACTGTATTGAGAAAAAATGCAGAACAATTTAAACTAAAAAACGTTACAAGATAGTTATTTTGCTAAAGCAGGGCTGCCCAGTCTGAAATCAGGAAATCCAAAATACATGTCATCCTTTTAATCCCAGACTAAATCAGACCTTGGACTCCCTCCAGGTTTGTGATTGTGGAGCCCTCATCTAATGTAAAGGTTAGCAAAATTACGCAGGTTAAACTGAAAGCACACTTTATTTAAACTGAGTGTTAACTGATTTGTACACAACCACGATGTTTTGCTGTATAACTGAAGAAATGTAATTAAGTGATGACTTATGTAATTATTATAACATATCATGAAATGTAAAAACACTTGGTTCTCCTCCTCTGACCAATACAGCTAATGGCAATCCTCATTTAAATGTAATATTGACAAGGAGGATCAAGAGTACACAGAAACATCTGAAGATCATCATCAATGCCTCATTGGTATATTCCCTCATGGCTGGATAACAGCATGTACAATTTATCATGGCACTTTGCCCTTTTTGTATTTGGTGACATTGAAAGGGTTAATTATTCATTTTGAGTTTGTTATAGTAACAAAACTTCTGAGGCATTTTGGGTTTTTCTAACATGACACCTTTAATTGAGCACACCACCTTGATTTCTCCATCATTTTGTTTTTACCCATGTAGTGTCAATGATAAGGGCTTCATCTATCTCTATTAACTTTACCACTCTGGTGTTATGAGACTGTTTAGTTTTTTCATCAGGTTGACTTGGTCCTAATGCCAGAATCCCTCAGTAACTTCTTTAACCTGGACTGCAAATTAAGCTGTTTCAATCGTCTTACCTGGCAAAGGATAAAACATCTTTCTTGGCTTGGCATTTTGAGGATGTCAACAACTCATTTAAAGCTTTGTATGCTTTTCTACCAATGTTAAATAGGAACAATATAGAGTATGTCATTTTACATGCATCTTTTTAAGGTTATCAGCAAAAATAAACAATGCAAGACGGTATCCGAAGAATGGTTTTGATGCTTATGATACTATACCTGTACTTTTTTTTTTATTAAATGTCTGAGAAATTAATGTGTGATCTCTTTAGTGACATTTGTGGTGCCAAATTTCACTGAAAATAGTATTTGCTTTGTTTGTTTTCCCTTTACATTCATTATGTGAATCACAAGGTCTCAGATAATCAGGCCCAGGCGTCCACAACCTACAGTTGTAAACGTCAGATCCGGAAACTCCTCCAGCACACATGTTAAACCAGGGCATAGGGATAAATGCCCTGATCCAGTACTCCTAAAGGCTCATTTCAAAAGAAGACAAGGTTTTTCATACCTCCTCAGTGCATAGCCAAGTGTTGTCCCAAAAAGGCTGGCCCACTTGTTGGAAGTCTTCTAAACCATTCTTTTCTAAAGGATCCGCCCTGTCTGAATGGAGATCTTTAAATTGCCTGAGCACATGATCTGGCTGATACTTCTCTTACGATTAGCTGGCAAGAAGTGAGTAGCAGCTTTGTAGTCTGCAGGAAGAGTGGGGAGATTAACGTAGATCCTGACAATCAAAAACTACAGAGGGTAAGTCTAATAGCTTGGATGGCTTTTCTGTCTTTGAAGGCTATGGTAGACAATTCAACCTAACAAAACCTTTACGAAACTGCATAGTTGCTGTTTTTTTAAAGAAGCCGAATGTCATCCTCATGTAGAAATGTACATGTTATTACCTTGGTTATTACAATTTTTAAAAGGACGTAAAGAAGCTAAAGACAGTTTTTTATGGAACAACCTAAACAACAGTGGATACTGAAAGCAAATGAGAATATCCAAAATAAGCAATGACATTTTAAATGGAAGTAAAGGAGCAATTAATGTATCAAGTTAATACTAAAATGATACATTTATGTCTTGAACAATGTAATCCCTTTAAATCGAGTCAAACTTGACTTCAACATAATAAAAATATTACATTTTGTTTGTAATTTTTCCTTTCTTGTTTACACACATTAAATGCATTAGCATTCCACAAAATAAGCAGAAGACATTTCTTTAAAAAGTTGACGCAAAGTGAAGGGGTGAACTACAACTAGATCAATGTCCACTTACATTCATCGTCCAAAAAGTGTTTAAGGCCATGGTATTTAAGTCTATCCTTAGATTCTTCAAATATTACACATTTCCAAATATATTTTCTCTATAATTTTCCGTAAATGATTTATTTAGCGTTTTGGCATGTTTTTGTGAATTGTCATGGCATAATAATTGCATCAAAACATAAATGCGCTGTGTCATTAGACATGACCTGAATCAGTTTTAATAACTCACTAATGATCTAAATGACCGTTGATTCGGACTGAGTTTCTGACTAGTGATTCTGACTAGCAGATTAGAGTGGTGGTTGTACAGCGTTTCAGGAAGGAAAGAGTAAGGGGGTTAATGCAGCGTGATTTCTATTCATTTAGTAGCCTAGTTTATTTTCTCTGACGGCCTAGTGACCTAAAGTTTTCTCTCATACTAGCATGCAACAAGTCACAATAATTTAATCGGAATGACCATCATTTTGTGTAGTGGTCTTGTTTGCTACCCACAAACATTTTACCACTGCAATATTTCAGTATCCAGAATAAAAAAAGATCAAAAAGTCTAATGACATTCGGTAGCTAGGCTATCATTATGCCGAAGGTGCAACCTTATCGCGCAATCCCCCTCTCTGTCCATCTTCCAGAACGTTTGTGTTCTTGTTCACCAGCAATGCTATTTGCAGACGAGGCTTAAATACCGATTTTAAATAAATGTATAAATATTGTTGTGTATATTTCTGTAATGTTGGTGTAATTTGCTGTAGTTTTCTTTGCTTTTCATTTAATTTCCTTCACCCTCCTGCTTTTGCAACTCAACAATTGATTTAATTTTTGGCTTTTGTGCTTATTTCTTATCCACAGCTGCTTGTACAAACCCAAACAGTAGAACAAAATCATGTTTTATTGATTTGCTGATTAGACTTTGATCAGATATTGATGTATTGAAGTATTGTACCTCCAATGTAGCATGAACTAGAATACTGCTACAATACCTAGAGAGATATTGAGATATCTATATCTTAGAAAAACGTATTTCTCTGCATTAAGGTTCTCTTATATCCTCTAAAACTACTGTGAAGTCTGGTCTCTAATTTTGATTTAATGTGCAAAGGGGTGAGCATATGGTTCACCAGAAACAGCATATTTACCCTTCTATTGTTACTTCTAAAACTACTTTGCACGCAGCAGAAAAACAATCGTGCTAAAATTTGTCATCTCTCTGTCATTTTTTAATACATGGAAATGTTCGTATCACTTAAATATAAAAAAAATATATATATATATAAACAAAAAAAATAATGTTATTGTTTTATTGTGCCTTCTTTAGCCCTGAGTCTGTAGATGTGAGAGATAGGAAAGAGGACATTTACACAGCACTGATAATGTGGTCTTGGTGCATACCCCCTTACCCAGAAAATGTGCGATGTGTTTACACAGCACTGATAATGTGGTCCTGGTGCATACCCCCTTACCCAGATAATGTGCAATTTGTTTACACAGCACTGATAATATGGTTCTGGTGCATACGCCCTTACCCAGATAATGTGCAATTTGTTTAAACAGCACTGATAATGTGGTTCTGGTGCATACCCCTTTACCCAGATAATGTGCAATTTGTTTACACAGCACTGATAATGTGGTTCTGGTGCATACCCCCTTACCCAGATAATGTGCAATTTGTTTACACAGCACTGATAATGTGGTTCTGGTGCATACCCATAGACGTTTTGTTATACAGTCAGATCACATAAAAAATACAGTGGGCATTCGAAAACAATTACAAATCCATGGATGAAGTCTGAGCAACATAATTACTGACATGTATCTCTAGGTTATAAAATTGTTTGAGACATTTTAGCCAGAGGTTTCTAAGAGTAATATATACGAGAGGGGGGCCTTATCATTTGTTTGTAGGCTACTTTCTTATTATATGCATATTGTGTCCTAATCGATTTCTATGTGTTTATAATGGATAACTTCAAATTGTTTTATTATGAATATTATTTACACATACCTTATATGATTATTTTTGGCTGAAGCAGATCTGCATTAGTTAGTAGGTTTTAGGTCATCTCAATATGGCCATTGACAAGGTCATTCCAAGACTACTAATTTATTGCTGTTCAGACATTCTCATGTAGAATTGCATGTGTGTTTTGAATTATTGTCTTGCTGCATGACGCAGGCGCGTTTCAGATTCAGCTCCCGGGTGGAAGGCCTGCCATTTTCTTTTAAGATTATCTGATATGAGGAACATTGATGGTTCCTTCAATGATGGCAAGTCTTACTTAAATGATTTACAGGTTGTTTTGCAACAAATCAATTCTAAATCATCAGGTTACCACCATGTTCAAAATTTGATAAAGGGTGCACTTCGAGAATGCAGTATTCCGCTACAAATAATGTAAAAGGGAAAAAACGCTTTTCATGACACATGTTTCTAGTAGCCATGAAAAAAACATCTTCAACTATTGACACCCACAATGAGCTCTAATAGTCTTCCATGTGTTTTTTTGGGCAAAAACACAGTGATTCCCAATCCAGCCCCTCGATGCTACTAACCTGCTTGTAGATCCATCATGTTACAGTACCATTTTGAATGGTCATATGCTTACAGTAAAAAAACTGTGTAACAACCACAAAATATATACGATGTTGGCCAAAAGTTTTGAGAAAGACACAAATATACATTTTCACAAATTCTGCTGCTTCAGTTTTTATAATGGGAATTTGCATGTACTCCAGAATGTCATGAACAGGGATCAGATGAATTGCAATGAATTGCAAAGTCCCTTTTTGCCATGAAAATCAATCAATCAATCAAATGTATTTATAAAGCCCTTTTTACATCATCAGTTGTCACAAAGTGCTTTTACAAAAAACACCCAGCCTAAAACCCCAGTGAGCACGCAACAACAGAATTGAAGCACGGTGGCTAGGAAAAACTCCCTATGGGGGCCGGATTGTAGGAAGAAGCCTAGAGAGGAACCAGGCTCAAAGGGGTGGCCATACCTCTTGTGGCTGTGCAGAGTGATGTTTAAGAATACTGTTAATAATTAATAAATTCACATGAGCTGTGTCCAGAGTCTAAAATGCCGGATCTAGGTGACAAGCATGATCAGATTGGCAGGACAGGAACAGTCCAGGGTGGGTTGATTAGGGGTTCAGCCTGGTGGCAGCCGGAATCGCCAGGATCGTCTAGATCTAGGTTGGAAGGGGGGTCAGCAGAGTGGCTGCTGGAATTGTCAGGTATCTGCTTGTTCTGCAGCAAACCAGGAGGGCTCAGGACAAGGTCTTCTGGGCCTGGTACTCCACAGGTGTAGGCCGAGACCTCACGTCCTTCTAAGTTGAACCGCAACAGGAGACAAGGAGAGTTGTTAAAGAGTGCATTCCTTAGAGTAAAGGAGGAGAACATAGAGTTATGGAGGAGAACTAGCCCTGCTCTCCCGGCACAATAATATAGCAGCATAAAAACGTTTGTCTGAGACAGGGGGGTCCAGTGACACAGTATTGCCAGCAGAGTTCATTTCAATTGCTCTAGGGGCGCAAAGGACAGACAGCAGCAAGCCAGTGACTCCTTCTCAAGTGGCATTGGAAAGCAGGTATCCCAGTGGAGATGAGAGCCCACCTAGCAAGACAGCAAGGGTGGACAGTATCGAGCCATTCCAGTCACCTTCAACCACTGGGCCAGGTTACACTAGTCAAAAACCATGCTGAAAAGATGCGTCTTTAGTAGACACTTCAAAATTGCCACAGAGTCTGCATTTCTAACCATAATTGGCAGATTATCCCACAGTAGCGAAGCTCTATGTGAGAAAGCCCTGCCTCTGGCTGTTTGTTTAGAAATTCTAGGTACAACCAGAAGGCCTGCATCTTGCGATCTTAAGTAACGTGTAGGTATATATGGCAGGATTATTTCAGAGAGATATGCAGGAGCAAGTCCGTGTACTGCTTTACAGGTCAACAGTAAAACCTTAAAATCAGCCCTAGCCTTGACAGGCAGCCAATGTAGAGAAGCTAATACTGGAGTATTATGTGCTCAATTTTTTTTTTCTAGTTAAAATTTAAGCAGCCATATTCAACACTAACTGAAGTTTATTCATTGATTTATCAGGGTAACCGGAGATTAGTGCGTTGCAATAATCTAGTCTGGAAGTAACAAAAGCATGGATTCGTTTTTCAGCATCAGCTTTTGATAAAACATTTCGTATTTTAGCAATGTTCCGAAGATGAAAACAAGCAGCTCTAGAGATATTTTTTATGTGTTCATCGAAAGAGAGGTCAGGGTCGAGGGTGACGCCAAGGTTTCTCACATTCTCTTGGGATATGACTAAACAACCGTCCAGGTTCATTGTGAGATCTCCCAACAGAGCTCTTTTTTTCTTAGGTCCTAAAATTAACATTTCATTTCTTTCCGAGTTTAAAAGCAAAAAGTTATTGGTCATTCTTTTCCTAATATCTGAGACGCATGCTTTCAAAGTAGCTATTTTGGGGGCTTCTCCATGCTTCATTGAGATATATAGCTGTGTGTCATCAGCATAGCAGTGAACATTTACATTGTGGTTCCTGATGACATCACCCAGAGGCAGCATATAAAGGGAAAACAGTAATGGCCCCAAAACTGAGGCTTGAGGAACACCAAAACATACCTTTGATTTGACAGAGGACATGCCATCTATTGATACGAACTGATATCTGAAATATCAGTGCACTGAAATGCACTGAAATGCACTCAATCCCAAAATAAACTATTTACACTGCATTTCAGCCCTGCCACCAAAGGACTAGCTGACATCATGTCAGTGATCCTCCCGTTAACACAGGTAAGAGTGTTGATGAGGACAAAGCTGGAGAACACTCAGTCATGATGATTGAGTAAGAATAACAGACTGATAGCTAAAAGGAGGGTGGGGCTTGAAATCATTGTTCTTCCTCTGTTAACCATGGTTGCCTGCAAGGAAACACATGCAGTTATCATTGCTTTGCACAAAAAGTGCTTATCAGGCACGCATATTGCTGCTAGTAAGAATGCACCTAAATCTTCCATTTATCGGATCATCGAGAACTTCAAGGAGAAAGGTTCAATTGTAGTAAAGAAGGCTTCAGGGTACCCAAGATAAGTCCAGCAAGCGCCAGGACTGTCTCCTAAAGTTGATTCAGCTGCGAGATTGGGGCACCACCAGTGCAGAGCTCAGGAATGGCAGCAGGCAGGTGTGATGGCATCTGCACGCACAGTGAGGCGAAGACTTTTGGAGGATGGACTGGTGTCAAGAAGGGCAGCAAAGAAGCCACTTCTCTCCAGAACAAAAAACATGAGGGACAGACTGATATTCTGCAAATGGTACTAGGATTGGACTGCTGAGGACTGGAGTAAAGTCATATTCTCTGATAAATCCCCTTTCCGATTGTTTGTGGGATCTGGAAAACGCTTGTCCGGGGAAGAAAAGTTGAGCGCTACCATCGGTCCTGTGTCATGCCAACAGTAGAAATGACACAGGAATGATACTGCCAACAAGAACACAGCCATGAATAAAGAATGGTACCAAAACATCTTCTTTCAAAACAACAACTTTTCCCAACCATTCAAGAAGACATTGCCAAACCTGCTAGCCTGTCTACCCGTCAGAACAACCAGAATCTACATTTACAGGTTGTAGTCCGCAAAAAGTATTTTTTATGAATTTAATGCTAAATGGTTGTAAGCAACATTCTAACATACAGAGGGGAGAACAAGTAATTGATACACTGCCGATTTTGCAAGTTTTCCTACTTACAAAGCATGTAGAGGTCTGTAATTTTTATAAAAAATCCAGAAAATTACATTGGATGATTTTTAAGTAAATTATTTGCATTTTATAGCATGACATAAGTATTTGATACATCAGAAAAGCAGAACTTAATATTTGGTACAGAAACCTTTGTTTGCAATTACAGAGATCATACGTTTCCTGTAGTTCTTGACCAGGTTTGCACATACTGCAGCAGGAATTTTGTCCCACTCCTCAATACAGACCTTCTCCAGATCCTTCAGGTTTTGGGGCTGCCGCTGGGCAATACGGACTTTCAGCTCCCTCCAAAGATTTTCTATTGAGTTCAGGTCTGGAGACTGGCTAGGCCACTCCAGGACCTTGAGATGCTTCTTACGGAGCCACTCCTTAGTTGCCCAGGATGTGTGTTTCGGGTTGTTGTCATGCTGGAAGACCCAGCCACGACCCATGCTCTTACTGAGGGAAAGAGGTTGTTGGCCAAGATCTCGCGATACATGGCCCTATCCATTGACAAGGTCCTGCCATGTAGTTCTGGGCTGATCCCTCACCTTCCTCATGATCATTGATGCCCCACGAGGTGAGATCTTGCATGGAGCCCCAGACCGAGGGTGATTGACCGTCATCTTGAACCATTTAAAAAAAATTGTGCCAACAGTTGTTGCCTTCTCACTAAGCTGCTTGCCTATTGTCCTGTAGCCCATCCCAGCCTTGTGCAGGTCTACAATTGTATCCCTGATGTCCTTACACAGCTCTCTGGTCTTGGCCATTGTGGAGAGGTTGGAGTCTGTTTGATTGAGTGTGTGGACAGGTGTCTTTTCTACAGGTAACGAGATCAGACTTGTGCATTAATTACAGGTAATGAGTGGAGAACAGGTCTGTGAGAGACGGAATTCTTACTGGTTGGTAGGTGATCAAATACTTATGTCATGCAATAAAATGCTAATTAATTACTCAAAAATCATACAATGTGATTTTCTGGATTTATTTTTAGATTCTGTCTCTCACAGTTGAAGTGTACCTATGATAAAATTACAGACCTCTACATGCTTTGTAAGTAGGAAAACCTGCAAAATCGTCAGTGTATCAAATACTTGTTCTCCCCACTGTAGATGTTCCTTGTCTCCAGGTGTGTTGCAGCTGTGTGAATAGTGATTCAGATGGCATCCTCCATGGATCTGTTGTGGCGGTCCAGTGATTCTGGCAAACTGCCTTTGATAAGTGCCATGACAAACCTCTCTTAAAGCACTTTATGATGATAGGAGTGGGTGTGATGGTTATTAAGACATGTTGTCTTGGTGTTCTTGGGGATGATGGTTGTCTCCTTCAAACAGTTGGCAAATGCAGCCAGGGACAACAACAGGTTTAAGCCTGTAAAGATGTCCTCCAGCTGGTTTGCACACTCAAAGAACCTGACAGATTTAAAAAAAAAACGTTTTTAGTGTTTTAGCCTTCAAGAGCAAAAGCACGTGGTGGCTCTGCTGTGTTCTGAGCCTAGGATAAAGTGTAGCATGTTTCTTTGCTCATCTTGAAGGTACTAATTAGGTACCATACAACTAGTTTTGCTTTTGTGGTCTGTTATGTAATGTATTCCCTAACATGTATTGTACGAGTTGTTAAACGAAGATTCAAGTACAGTTTTTATTTTTTGTTTGGATCGGTTAAGATACTTACCTTGTATGTGTTGTGCAAACTTGTGTTGATGGGTTGCTTTATAGTTACACAACCGTTCAAAAGTTTTGTGTCTTTTCAGAAATGTCCTTGTTTTTAAAAACGTTTTTGTCAATTAAAACATAAAATGAATCTGAAATACTTGTTAACTGTAAATAACTATTGTAGATGGAAAGAGCAGATTTTTTATAGAATATCTACATAGACATACAGAGGCCCATAGTCAGCAACCATTCCTCCTGTGTACCAATGGCACGTTGTGTTTGCTAATCCAAGCTTATCATTTTAAAGTCAATGTGTTCATTAAAAAACCCTTTTGCAATTATGTTAACACAGCTGAAAACTGAAGAAATAAAACTGTCCTTTAGACTAGTTGAGTTTTTGAAGCATCAGCAATTGTGGTTTTGATTACAGGCTCAAAATAGACAGAAACAAAGAACTTTCCAGAATAGAAGGCTATTCCATGTGAGAAATTGTCAAGAAACAGAAGATCTTGTACAACGGTGTGAACTACCACCTTCACAGAACAGTGGAAACTCTCTCTAACCAGAATATAAAAAGGAGGGGGAGGCCCCAATGCACAATTCAGCAAGAGGACAAGTATACTTTAGTGTTTCATTCGAGAAGCAAATGCCTCACAGGTCTTCAACTGACAGGTTTATTAAATAGTAGCTACAAAACACCAGTCTCAGCATCAACAGTAAAGAGGCGACTCCAGGATGCTCCAGAGTTGATACTCCAGGATGACTGGCAAGTTTCAGAAGGATTTTTTTGTTTCTGGCTGTTTTGAGCCTGTAATCGAACCCACAATTGCTGATGCTTCAGATATTCAACTAGTCTAATGAAGGCTTTAATGCTTTTTTTAATCAGCACAACAGTTTTTAGGTGTGCTAACAAAATTGCAAAAGAGTTTCACATTGCCTTTAAAAATGATGAACTTGGATCATCAAACACAACGTATTGCTGACAATAATTTCGCAGTGTATTTTCCAGATTTGGTTCATAAAAATCCTCTTCAACTTTGGCTGCATCCTGGTGTGAGAAATAATGAATGCATTTTAATAATTGTATGCATTTTACCGATTGCTGCTTTGACCTTAAATTGTGGAATTAAAACAGCCACAAAGTAATCTCAACTTAATCTTCTCTGCATTTTGACTGAATAATAATAAAATATAAAAATAAAGCAAACTGTAAACTTAAGTTGATTGCTATAAAGACAATCTCCTTATCAGCTTCACCATTTTGATTTGTCACGTGATGAAAATCACAAGGTGACTTCCAGGGTGATTTACAATCCCTTCAAACGTTTACATGCGTATGACTTGATGCCATTCTTCTTCCACTTTTAAATAATAAAAAATATGCCACGGAGTATACATATCCTTAGTCATTTCAGAAGTAATACATTTAAGCATCAATTTGAGGGTGAAGGCCAGGTCGAGGGCGTTAGGGATTTAGGTATCATCTTCCATGCTTTTTTTCACGAGCACTAATAGTGTTATTTATATTCTCTGTCCTCACTACCGTCCTCAGGCTCTTCTTGCTGGCAGAAAACCAAAGAGATGAATTCCATTTTTCTTCTGAGTTGCCTAAGCTCCACCTGGTTTCTTATGGTGTACTCACACATGATACTGGAGGACCAACAAACCGCCAATAATTCCTCTTCCTTAGGTCTACAGGAAGGGAGTGTGTCAGATCCCCCACCCATCGTCATTGTAGGTCAGTTATTCATTATGTTTGACTTAGAACAACGAGAACTGGGTTGCCAAATGTTGCCAAAACTGTCACTGCATACCCGGATATGTGCTACTATCTGGTGCCATTCATTGTTGTTTTTGCAGTTAATATTACAGTAAAAGGCGGATTCTTTCCACGATGTTTAGGTATTCCATGGTAACTTAAGGAAAGTACAGTATAGCTACATTAATCTTTTTATGCTGCTATATGTAAAGTATACTTATTTTTCAGAGTTATCAAAAAATGCAAAGAAGATAAAAAACAAGAAACCAAAAAAGGTAAACTATGCTGTGAGAATAATTGCACAAATCTGGTGGAAATAACTGAAATATACACATGGTAACAGTTTTAAATGGCTTATTGATCTGTAGACATTCAGACACATTACTTGAAGGTTAGATAGCACTTCACATTTCTGGTAAATGAACTCATTTAATAAATTAATGTATTTCCAAAACCATATTTACATAATTAATATGTTGACTGGTATATTAGTTGTCCGATCTAGTTCTACTAAATGGATATTTTGACATTCACCTGGGGTTTTCAGACATTCATACAGGCAACTGGGGTTTTCAGACATTCATGTCTGGAGGCCCGTAGTGTCACCTTTCACAATAAGCAGTTTTTAAAGTCCATCACAGCCTGGAGAATCACTAGCTTTTCCAAATTAATGAGATTAAACTGTGCAAAAGTTGCAATGCAAGAACATTTTTCTAAGTTATCATCTTAGACAAAATTAATGGAGGCTTTGCAAGTTAGTTCATTTGCAAAGTATTAAGGCATTATGTGATATGTAATTTACTTGTTATGACAACAAGACAGCAAGTACTTATGTCTTCATGTGTTGATGGCTAATAGGGTAATAGATAAGGGTTAACTTGATTTCCTGGAGTGAAATGTTTATAGCATACACTTATTTCATGGTTGCAATACTAATTTGTCACTTTAACAATGTACCCTATGGAAAATTAGCAACATTTTGGATTAGTATTACAATGTGCAATATATTCTGGTAAATCTGGTTGCATGGTATCAACTCATGAATTTGGACAAAGCTAATGATGCAATCTCCAGGCTCACATAGACTTAATAGATTATTGTAAAATGTGACACCATGAGCATTCTGACACATTCCTAAATAAAAGGAATTTACAAAACAATGATTTTAGGTCCAACTATGCCTTTACCATGACTACTGTCCAATATTTTGTGCTTGCCTTAGTGAGGAGGTAAACATTGCTTTAAGCAGCATGTGTGTTAATAAAATTAATGTTATCTAAATCATCTAAATAATAGTTCTCTGCAGTTACTTTGCAGGGAACTATTGAGAGGTGTCAACTATTCTTCATTTACTAAGTGAATCCTATTGTAAAGGGCGCATGATTATTGCTGTATTACAAGATATAAAATATAAAATCAGTTCATGTTCATTAGTATGTCTGTGTAAGTCGAAGCCTCGCTAAACTATCCTTACCCTTCCTTTGCAGAACAAATTCAGCGTAAAACGCAAACGTCCTACTCCTCCCCCAAACTGTGTGCCGTTGTGGGGAAGCTGCACACCCCCTAGTAATGGATGCTGTGAGTACTGTGCCTTTTGCTACTGCCGCCTCTTCAAGACCGTGTGCTTCTGTCGAATGGGAAACCCGCGATGTTGAGGACATGAAAGAGAAGGTTCCTCATCACAAATTAATACTTGTGGTGTATTCAAGGTTTAAAAAGCCTTCTTAAGACTGTAATTGTTAATTCAGATGTTGAAATTCGGACTGGAATGCTTTGACCCCTAAACATCTTTTTACATTCATTATATTCCATACGATAATTAACATTCACTCTCTGAAGGATTATTGTTCTGCTTTAGCAAACTGGTTTATATTAAAGTACAAAATCTGTATTCATGAAGAGAACATATTAAGGGATATCATTGTTTGACTCACTTTTGAGGATAATGTTAAAAACTAGTCAAGGTTAAACCCCACAACTTCTTGGATCATTCATCAAGTTTACAAAAGATGTGGATACAGTGGATACCAGAGGTATATTTCTGTGGTATTTTCATTGGCTCTTCACAAGTGTTTGTCATTGGTCAACCTAGCACCATTAGACATAATGCTGAAGAAGGTCAGCTGAATGCTCCACAAACCAGATTCTGTGTCAGCTAATGAAATTGTTGACATATTGCTAAATTGTGATACAAGAATATTTCCACCAGTATTCTCCAATAGTCATAGCAACTACAAATGGGACTTGGGTTTCCATACAACTTCAGACAGGTAGTCATAAAAAGAATCTGCATGAAGAAAATATGCTGGTTTGTGGATGAAAAGTGGTGTCTGATGTGATTAAAATGACTTATTTGCTTAGGATCTTGAACTAAATAAATGTAAAAAATTCCATAGCATTTTCTCTACTCATAGTTTTGTCACAGAAACAGCAATGTTAAATAGAAAGTGACTAATCTGATCTTACAGTCTGAAATTTGGCACCTGCAATAACAACTGGCAAATACAGCATGGGTAAGATACCTCAGACTATATGATGAGATAATGATATATAATTAGGTGCAGGATAATTTGTATTGTCAAAGGTCAAAAACACACTATTCTCAAAAAGAACAGATGTGATTGTTTCTCTCTCCAGTCCCAAGATACATACAATGAGTTAGCATTGAAAAGGTCTGTCAGAAACGAGAAGTGACACATTCACAGTTAAATACCTTAAATTGAAGACCTTTCTCCAGACATGGTTTTGTCAGCTGCCTCATATCCCGTATGATCTAAGGTTGAGACCGAACTGGCCTGTTTATAGTAACAGGAGTACTATCACCGGTAAAGTGAATGGGCCACACGTGTTCTCCAGGTAATTAAAAAATGGTTCTGTGAGACTTTGCAGTGACTTCAAAGTCACCAGGCATCAAGGACCTCATTGGATTGTTAGCTGGAGGCAAACACTTTAGTAAGCTAGAATTGTCACATGCCTACTTACAGATAAAAGCAGATGAAACTACTCACCATTACTACTCAGAATGAACTGTTTTGTAACAGCTGTTTACTGTTTGGAATATCATCAATCCCAACAATGTTCCAATGTGCAATGGACAAGAATCTACAAGGGCTTCTCATTGTGCACAGTTATCTAGACAACATATTGTTGACGGGCAAAGTGATGCTGATCACCTCTGGATAGTGTTGTCAGACTGGGGTAGGAGTATGGCCTCTGGGTCCTCTGAAATCTAGCCTCAATTCTCCTCCCATGTTGAGACATGTCCTCACATTGCTGAGCGGTCTGCAAGTCATTATGTTCGAAAGCCAGATATCAGGTTTATATATATATGTGATGAATCGCCTTACCAAGTGCCTTCACAGAACTCCAACACTGGGCAATGCCGAACAGAATGGTGCTGGGCATTATATTTACATATGGTAGGAAGTTTTCTTACTCACCTGAGATCCCTTCTAACCACTATGTTAGGACCACAAATGGGAGTTTTACAATGGAAATGGGCAGAATGCAACACTAAACTCTTGCCTGCTGGTGAATACAAAAGAGTAAAAGGCCACTCTCCATGCTAAAGCAGATGGGCTCTACCAATTGCCATTATATAAAAAAAAAACAAGTGTACATGTTAGATGTATTCTATACCCACCTGTAGCTTAGTATCAGGAAGGCCACCATCACATCCAGCATGTAAGAAGAGTTGACCATAGGACGCTTTCCAGTGGACAAGAACACGACTGGTAAGAAGCATGTATCTCACCCTGGAGTAGTCAGGATAAAGGCCCTAAGTTGCAGCCTTGTATCCATCCACCCCATGAGGAACCTGTCCTTCTGAAAGGATTCACCTGGAATGCTGGTCTGTGAAAGACACGTGTACATGGTTGTTGTGGATGCCGACTCAAAGTGGCCTGATGTGCATATCGTGCACAACAACACCACACCAAAGGCCATGCAGCCTATTCAGCTGCTATAGAGTTATGTTTTAGTGAACTATTATTTCCCACAGTTAAGCTCAGCAGAAATGGCCTTGTTTCTTATGTCAAACAGGGAAAAGCACGTATGCACCTACCTGCCTGCTACAAAATTTCTTTAACATTCTTTGTACAGACCTTCAAACAATTGCTCAGTTTTCCAAACTGTCCCGGAACTGCTTCAGTGCTGCAAAGGCTGGATGCATTCTTACTGTACAGAAACACTCCCAGAAACACAGAAACACTCACAGAAACACTCCCTACTCTACCATGAAAGAGTCCCCAGCTATGCTTTTTTCTTAAACCACAAACTAAGGTCATATGTAATAAAGCTTTGCTTTGTAATGAGTCAAAGTTATGGAGTTGTTTGACAATCCTTGTATGTTGCGAAAAAATCCTTAGAGATGTCGCCCAAAAAGCATTGATAGAACTGGATTCTGACCTGCTTTGGATCAATTCCAAATAGTGAACTGAATTGAATATGTAAAGAGAATATTATAATTACAGTACAAGTATCAAAGATACTCTGGGGATTTGGGGATGCAAGAGCAAGGAAACAAGCAAAGGTGAAGAAATGCAATAGAGCCCGTTTTACTTCTCCTTCTAGCCTCACACACTAAAGATGTGAGGTTTGATTGGCTGACCTAAGAATAAACAATAAAACAAGAAAATTCCTGTGGAATAGACTTTGTATCAACTAGGGACACATTCCAATCAATGCTTTTGGCACCGAATTATAAAACAGAGTGATCTACTCATGGGTCAAGATAGGTTGATTAAGGCATGACCTTAGGTTTTCTAGTCAGACCTGAGAAGATAAATATAGAAATGTTCTAATAATACCACATGACTAGAAAACACAGTGTGTTGGTTAGGGCAGAAATTGAGTACATATTTGGGAATGGCTAAGCTAAATAATGAAGCATTATTTAAAACACAAATAATCAAACCAGTGGAGGCAGATTCATTGGGGGAATTTGCACCTGCCTGCTAGTACAACCATAAGCATATCAGAGTGAGTAACCTGGTGATAAAAACACAGGTATGAATTCTTATATTGTGATAGGAGCAATCACAACGTTGATTGATGCTCCACTGGCCACGTTCCACTCGGGTTTCATGGCAGAAATGGCAATGCTAATGAATATGTAAGTGGGTACGATTGTAGACATTGTTTAAGTTACATTTTGTGACGCTACAGCCTTTTTCTAAATTGAATTCAACTGATTTTGTACCACATTAATATACACACAATATCCTATAACCAATGTGGATTTGGAATGTTGCTGAACGTCAATCTTGAGATGTTTGATGGAGTGATGGAGTGGCTTGTCCACTCAATGACATTAACATCCTGATGCTACTCCTGCATTTTCTTGGCTGTAGGCTTCGAGTAATTTCCTGTTGGAAGGTGAACATTCCTCTAGTGGGACCTGTGTTCACAGCCCAGCACTGTTTAGCTTGATTGGCATTCACCAGAGAACACCAGAATTGGCAGGCCTGCCATTGGCTCCCTTTTCTCTTCACAGAGCACAGCAGGTTCACACTGATAACATGTGACAGATGTGAAAGCGTCTGGAGACACTGTGGTAAACGTTATGCTGCCTGCAACATCATCCGGCAGTGGGTCAGTGATGGTCTGGTGAGGCATATCCTGAAGCTGCTCCTTTGTTTTCCTGGCTGTATGCTAAGAGTCATTTCCTGTTGGAAAGTGAGCATTGCTCTTGTGGGACCTGTGCTCACAGCCCTGCACCATGCAGCTTGATTGGCATTCACCAGAGAACACCAGAATTGGCAGGCCTGCCATTGGCTCCCCATTCTCTTCACATACGAGAGCAGGTTCACACTGAGACCACTGTGGTGAACGTTATGCTGCCTGCAACATCATCCGGCAGTGGGTCAGTGATGGTCTGGGGAGGCATATCCCGAAGCTACTCCTGCGTTTTCCTGGCTGTATGCTTAGGGGCATTTCCTGTTGAAAGATTCTCATTGGTGCAGGATTACATCAAGGATCTGTCTGTACTCCATTCATCTTTCCCTCGAACCTGACTAGTCTCCAGTTTGACATGTGCCTGGAGGAGTGGCTTCAGTCTGGTCACATTACCTTAAAGGCATGATGGGTGGATGGCTGCGAGTTTGTTGTCCTCATCTCCACACAGGAACTCTGGAGATCTGCCTGAGTGACCATCAGGTTCTTGATCAGTTCTCTGACCAAGGCCTTTTTACCCCCGACTGCTCAGTTTGGCCAGGCAGACAGCTCAGGGAAGAGTGTTGTAGGTCACAAATGTCCTTTGTTTAGGAAGACTGAGACCATTTTGTTTTTGGAGACTTTCAGTACTGCAGAATCTTTTTACACTTTTACTCAGCTCTTTTCTCCCCACCATACTGTCTCAGGGTCCTATTGACAATTCCCTGACCTCATGGCTTGATTTTTGCTCTGACATGCGTTGTTAACTGTGGGACCTTAGACAGACAGGTGTTTGCCAATCAAAATCACGTCCAATCTATTGAATTGAGCACAGTTGAATTCCAATCAAGGATGATCAATGGAAACAGGATGCACCATGTTTAAAAACTGTTTTTGCTTTTTTATTTTTAGAATAAGGCTGTAGTAAGCAAAATGTGGAAAAGGTGATGGGGTCTGAATACTTTCCACATGCTCGTGGAATATAAGCACACTGCACTTTTGGGCGTTGTCACATAAAATAAAATGTGCTCATTGCCCAATTACTTGAATAGTTTTGTTTAGGACTAGTGTTCCAAAGACCCATTGAAAGAGCTCCCCAAATCCCTTCTAACTAATATTAGCCTCGATATCTGATCTGATTTCAGTTCACTTGAAGATGTATAAATATATACATTGGGGCAAAAAAGTATTTAGTCAGCCATCAATTGTGCAAGTTCTCCCACTGAAAAAGATGAGAGAGGCCTGTAATTTTCATCACAGGTACACTTTAACTATGACAGACAAAATGATTAAAAATGATTTTTAATGAATTTATTTGAAAATTATGGTGGAAAATAAGTATTTGGTCACCAACAAACAAGCAAGATTTCTGGCTCTCACAGATCTGTAACTTCTCCTTTAAGAGGCTCCTCTGTCTTCCACTCGTTGCCTGTATTAATGGCACCTGTTTGAACTTGTTATCTGTATAAAAGACACTGGTCCACAACCTCAAACAGTCACACTCCAAACTCCATTATGGCCAAGACCAAAGAGCTGTCAAAGGACATCAGAAACAAAATGGTAGACCTGCACCAGGCTGGGAAAACTGAATCTGTAATAGGTAAGCAGCTTGGTGTAAAGAAATCAACTGTGGGAGCAATTAATTAGGAAATGGAAGACATACAAGACCACTGATAATCTCCCTCGATCTGGGGCTCCACGCAAGATCTCACCCCGTGGGGTCAAAATGATCACAAGAACGGTGAGCAAAAATCCCAGAACCACACGGGGGGACCTAGTGAATGACCTGCAGAGAGCTGGGACCAAAGTAACAAAGCCTACCATCAGTAACACACTACGCC
>JACXGK010004469.1:0-21737 GCA_016801125.1 Novumbra hubbsi
TCCCTCCCCAACAGATGAAGCTGTAACAGTGCTAACAGTGCGTATAGCTAGGAAGTGAGAGTCCCTCCCCAACAGATGAAGCTGTAACAGTGCTAACAGTGCGTATAGCTAGGAAGTGAGAGTCCCTCCCCAACAGATGAAGCTGTAACAGTGCTAACAGTGCGTATAGCTAGGAAGTGAGAGTCCCTCCCCAACAGATTTAACTTCTGCATGGTCAGATAGTTGGGAGCATGAAGGGTCACTTCTAGTGGACCTATTAGCTTTGATTCCTATTTCTGGCGACTCATTAGTTGGTAAAAAACACATCAGGTCAGAGTGTATTCTTTATGTAATACTTCCACAATAACAATACAGGTAATTCTAAAATGAATGTCACATTCATTCAGGGGAGCACTGACATTGGATGCAGGATGTTGATGACATCGTGTTTCATGAGAATCTTTTTTTATTTCATTGCGGCACCGCACAGGAAACACTGTGTGGTGAAGTTTAAGAAAGCCCCATTTATTCTAGATGAATACATATTTCTTCATAACTTAATTCAACCAAAGCAGTTTGGTTCATAGCAGGTTGGAACCTGCCTCAACAAACCCAGAGAATAGATCATATGCATCTAAACCATTTATATACAAATCATACAATTTCCAAAACCTTTTAACCTCAAAAGATCCCCCATCAAAAAAATTCAAAAACTGAGGTCTACTGTGTAACTTTAACCGGTTTAACCAGTCAAGAGTCTGGGGGTTTCAACAGTGCCCTACTGGTTTTCTCAGTTTTAATGTATTCAAATTCCATAATCTAGCTCTCTTTCACGTATATGTCAGATATTAGGATATTGTAACATTCCAAATCTTGGGGCTTTTTAATCCCAGCCCATGATGAAGAGCTTTATTTCAATTACTTGAATGATGACCAGGATTCAATTTGAATGGTTTGCAGGCATTGAATCTAAGGCTACTTCAAGGTTTTGGAAATAAATGATACATTTCCCCCGTCAGATAAACGTGAGGATATTATATCTATGTGCAATTTGAAGGAAGTTGTAATCTTGCGATAAAGCAATTGGTACCAGTCATTGCTTTGCGAAACCTTTTCTAACTTCCTTCTTAATGGGTGTGGGTGTTGAAAGAGTATATTAATGCCCACTCTCCCTCGCTTTAATGGTTAAAAGGAATTGTTTGCAGAGATCCAATTCAAGGCGAATGCTGCAAATATTGTCTGAACTGCAAACTGTCTTCAAATACCTCAATATCTATAACCTGCATTCGTACTGAATCCAGGCATATATCACTTCGTGAGAAACAGGACAGAGTAGTAAGTTCGGAAGCTGATGTAAAAATACTAGGGTTGCATTCAAGATCTCAACATAAAACAATCTTTCAAAACTGTTCGTCGTGAACACTTTGAAAGTGTTTGTAACATCCATAGACATCCATTCAATCTGGTCTTCTGTGTCAATGGACTTTGAAGGCTGATGGTGATATTAGGAACAAAGCACCAAACAAAATCCTTCCAGTCACTGTAATGGACACATTGTGCAACCTTATGTTCAATAACAACAGTGAATACTGCAAAACATTATACATCTGGTTACAAAACAGCTATGACTTGAATGCAACCCGGAACAATGCACCTGCCTGCTGGGCTATTACCAGGCAGAAATAAAAATTCAATTTATTTACAGTAATTTCGCAATACCATTAACAGTTATTATACAATCTGGTAAAAGTCTTTAGCGTTTAGAGTTTTCAGTATGTTGATCTAAAGTATTACCATGTCTGTCCTATTTGTAAGAAAAGAAGTATTTCTAACGATAATGATATGTTCCATCATTAGCAATCGATCAATGCTTCTGGATCTCCCACTTATGTTCTCAAATACAAATATTTATATCAAAAGTCAAACAGCACAATTCTCACCATAATCCTTTAACAAGACCTTAGATTAGTGAACATTAAATGTTTCACAGATTTGGATTGAACAAACAATGGTGTTGGCCGTGCTAAACAGAAATGAACAACAATGACAAATCAAAACAGCTTTGTAGGCACAACTTAAATAAAGGCATTTGTGAGATGGTCCTATCAAATATGGCGCTTATCAGTAGGCATTAAAACAAAAATGCTATAACCACTTTTATTTACAAACAGCTAAAATCTCTTTGACAGATTCATGCTTCACTTCACAACCTGAATTTGTCTTTAAAGTGCATGCAATAATAAGCAGTTTTACTGAGTTGAATCATTTGTGATAAAATACACAGCTTGATCAAACTGACGCCAATAAATCCTAAATATCGAACAATGGAAAATAAAATACTGTAATTGTTTAAAAAGAAGTGAAGGACCATATGCTTTAACACAATATGGAATTAAGCGAACCATAAAACTGTCTACGTACAAGACTGGACGCCATCCTGATACCTTCTGTTAGCTTCCAGTGTTCAGATACAGTATTATTCACAATCCATGAGAAGAAAATGAAGCAGCTGAACACCACGGTGCAATCCGCAGTTCACATTCCACAATGCACCCCATGTAACATACACATTAAGCATCATATGAACATGATGGGTTAATACTTAAACATATCAAAGTGCTCATTTTTACTAAAATTTCCTGAATTTACTGAATTCATACCAAAAGGAGGATGACGGCACGGAGAGTCAGTTCGTATTTTCCGATAAGTATTGTTATCTTGTCGTTCCCAATGCATGACTTTTCCAGTGACACACGCTTGGTCTGACTAGTGTTGTGAATGAATCTTCTATCCTCTTTTTTCTGTTGTGGATCTTTTACATGTTTCTCGTTTCACAAAAGTAGTTCCCGTGACCCATCCATAGTGACCCACAGCCCTGCGATGTGGCACCTAAAAGGCCGCGGAGAGAAAGAGTCCTCCAGCGTTGTCCCGGTAGCGACGCCGGCGGCCACACTGCGACACACCCCCGGACCGACGGGCCGAGTCCTCCAGACACCCGTCCTCATCTGTCGTCCTCCTTGGGGAAGTCCAGTGATCCGAAGCTCCCGTAACCCAGCCTTGAGCTCTCGCCGTCGAAAGCGTCCGTCTCCCTCTCCTGCCTTTCAAACAGGTGCTTGATCCTTTCCGTGCGTTCCTTCTGAAGTGAGGCCAGCTCCTCTTCGATCTGCATTCGCAACAGTAAATACACCACAGATAAGGGAAGTGATCAGTTTAGGTCAGATGAGTTTGGGCTACTTCGAGCATAACCCGAGGCCTACCTTCTGTTCCAGGTGGGCCCTGCGTAAGGAGACCTTCTGCTCTAAAATCTGCAGCTCCCTGTCGTGTTGGGCTTCTGTCTGGGCCTTGGTCTTGCTCTGGTAGGCGTCCAGGAGCTCCATCTCCTGCTGCAGCTGTTGCTTCAATGCCTGGCACTCACCTTCCTGCTCCTCCTGCAGACGCATCTAGGGGATCACAGAGACAAGAGACTGCTGAGATAAGCGCAGATATGGTGTAGCTGCTTTGCTTTCCAGTGTGTGTACCTACCGCTTGCGAGGCCATCATCTCGTTGATGCTCTGCTCGTACTGCTCGGCCAGCACGGCAAGCTTGCGCGTCTGCTCCTCCTTCAGGGACTTCAGGATGGCCTTGTGCTCGCTCTTAGGAGACACCTCCAGCTGATGGTTCCTCAGGGCTTTGTACTGCTTGTTCTGCACCTTACAAGTGTCCTGGAACTGTTTCTTTATCTGCATCTCCAACATCTCCACAGGGACAAACAGAACAAAACATTGGTAAGAAAACCTGCAGCGAGTGACAAGTGAGCTTTAGTCCAATAAGGGGCCGACTTAAATTCAAGTGATTTCAGGTAAATTCCGATGCCCAGACGTACAGGCACCCCAGGATTTCCCGTTGGCTTTTACCAAACCAAACAGTCTGGTCCACAAACATGCGGCACACGCTTGGCACCTTGAGGCTCCGGGGCTGCTGCCTCTGCTCCAGGGCGTGCTTTCGGTGCAGCTCTCTCTGCCGACGGCCGTTGTATTCCTCCTGGTTCTCCAGCTCTGTCTGGTGTTGCAGGCGGATCAGCTCCACGCGGAGCCTCTGCAACGTCTGCAGCTGCCGGCGCTCCAGCTCCTGGGTGGACTCGTCCTGTCGGATCGTCAGGGCCTGCTCCATCTCCTTCTGCAACTTCTTCTTGTTCAGCTCCTAGGGTTGGACACATCACGTCATCCCTCGGGGTTTCATTCCCGAGGAACGCTTCAAACCCGGGCTGTTCACCAAGAGTATGAGATCACCGTTCCACGGGCAATGTTTTCAGCATGGTTCCTACTGCGCCATGCCAGTTAACTTACTAGATATCAGGGAGGAACTGTACCTCTCTCATCTGCTCCTGCTCAAACTCGTGCCTCCGGACCAGTGTCCTGCGTTTCAGGGCCCGGCAGCTCCTCTCGTAGACAAGCCTCTGCTGTTCCAGGAGGTGAGCCTCATCCTCAGCCTGCGAGCGCTGCACCGTCTCCTTGTGCCTCGACAGACGCTCCTGCTTCTCCTCCTTGGGTGTAGTGTGGTCCTCGTTCATCTCCTGCAACACCCAGACAAGAACCCAGGTGTAATGGGGGAAGATGGTAGCGATCGCAATCGCAGAGGGAAAACAGTCTAACTGAGTACTGGGTTAACCTCTTTGATCTTCTCTTTACAGAGCCTGTACTCTTTCTTCTGGTTGTCTAAGAAGGTGGTCAGCTCCTTCTTCTGCTGGGCAATGATCTGTTGCTGAATCCTTTTCTCCTCTGCTGTTGCTGTCTTCATCTGGATGGGAGTATGTACCAGAATAACTTGGTTTATCACCTGTTTGTAATTCTGTTTGTGCGCTGCTTAAAATTGTGACATTATGCTGAAACTGGAAAAATCTAAGAATGCCATCCATTCTAAGGAGTTGGAACATCTTCAGTTCACCTCATTCATACCAACCAGGCTACATAATTATTCACCTCTTTGTCTGTTTGAATGGCGTGCCGTTTAGCCAGTCTCTCCAGTTCTATGTATGTGTTGTTGGCTTGGGTCTCTACTTCCTTCTGTAGCCGGAGTCTGTGCTCGTCCATCTCCGCCTTCAGCCGGTTCTCCAGGGCGATCAGCTGCTTTTGGTGCTGCCGCCGCATGCGCTTGTACCCAGACATCTGCTCCCGCAGCTCAGAGTCCTGCTCATGCTCTTGGTTCTACCTGGTGACCTGTACGCCGGGGTCAGAGGGCACAAAGACACGGATCAGGAGGGCCTGAATAAGAATGAACGGTGCAATGGAATAGTACAGCTTTGTTGAACATGGACTCGCAAAGAGACAAACGGTAGTACTGTGGTTCAGTAAAACACTGGAAAATATGTAAACCATAAAGCAGAGAAATAAACGCAAAAGAAATAACTTGTGAATCTGACTCATCTTTGCGTGTGATATACATTAAATCTACATGAAAGTGGTTTCAGCATTCATGGGGTTTAAATGGATTTACAATGGATCGACAGCAGTCTCTGAAAATCACCCTTATAGTATGACACAGTTAATTCCAGAATATTCAAAATTACCGTTCTCATCCAACACAAGTCCATTCAGTTATAGCAAAAAATAAATTGTACATATGCACACACACACACACTCAAACACAGAGTTGTTATTTGGGGTACCTTCCTATGGTTAATTACCTACAGTGTCTGTGGATAGTATTTACCAGGGCAGGAAACATTCTCCTCTTCACTGATTGAGTGTGGCTGCTCGGATCAGATTTCATGCTAGTAACATAGCACATGCATCATCGATTATGGTAGCTGCATACATGAACATCAAGAGACCGCCTCTTTATGTCAACGGGGGGGTTCTCCATGCTAATACACCTGTCACGTACATAATGTAGGTAGCCACACGTTGACATCTCCTCGCAGGCCTGCTATTCTGGAATGGAAATGGTGGAGAGGCACATCTAACAGCTCCAAATGCGATCACGGTGAGCAGAGCGTACAGATGTAGAGGGGGATTTGATAGAAAACCAAACAATTTACACACACATCAACGCACGGAGGGGCGGGGGGGGTCTGGGCTGGGGATCTGAGGGTGGAAAAATGACACTTATTAACGGAATCCGGTTGCCATGACTACAGATGTGCAGCGGGGAGGATGGCAAGCGAGTCAGACCCTCCTCGTTCCCATGCAAACGGCGGCGGGGGGGGGGGCGGCCTACCGAAGACGCTGATTTGATGGTGGCAAGGCGTTCACAGATCTTGCAGTTGAGTGCCCGGCTCTTGTGAGACGAAGGAGGCCGCAGCTCTGGCCTGGCGTCCCTGTGCACAGCCTCATCCCTCACGCAAGCATGGTCCTGCAGGGGGGGAGGAAAAGGAGGAGAGAGAGGGGGTGGGTGCTTCCCAGGCCCTCCGCGCTCGCCGCCGCCGCTATCGCTGCCGTGTCTCCCAGCATCCAGCACACATCCTGCTTCAAATGCATCCTTCCCCCGCGCGGCCCCTCGCTACCGCCCGCAGCCTCTCGCTAGGAACCGACGGGCATCGCAGGCACACGCCAGGAAGGCAGCGGCTGGTAGTCTCCGGCGTCTCCACTTCCTGAGGAGGAGGAACCAAGCGGATCCGGGGGGAAACGGGAGAGGGGGGTGGGGGGGGGGATTATGCAATGCCTATCACAGGCAATCGGAGGGGGGTAAAGAAGAGGTGTAAAATGACAAAGAGAGATATGCCTCGCAGGTCCTCTCCTCTCCTGCCGCAGAACTAAGCTAAAGAATCAGGAGCGGCGTTCTCCTTTTCCCGTATTCCCATGGTGATTTATTGTGTGTCCTGTCACAAAAAGCAAATCAAGCGCGGATCCATCCCAGCCGCGTTCCTCCTTTGATAATACCAATCAGCTGGGTTATTCTCCTCAATATTTCAGTTCATTTTCAGTCGAAATACATTGTGCTCTTGTTCGTGTGGCTGTTTCTAGTGCCTTCTATTCATCTCTTCTGTCCTACCCGCCATCTCACACACTCCCCTTTTCTTTAAAGAGACAATGCGCTATTTCAAATACCGGATTGATGCTGCACAACAATACAGCATTCTTGGTTCAAATCCTGTATGTAAATCTAATTAGCTGGAGTGGCTTCCTTAAACATACAGTCTGGGATGGTACATAAAAAAAATTGCAACACTTTGGCTAGATGTGTAATATGTTGTTTATTTCTGCATAATCTATACTTACCATCGTTATCATAGCAAGCCATTGAAATACAAGTTAATGGCCAGAAATTGTAGACTGCATCCTTTGTTGGTAATTCTTGATACATATCTCATTTTATTTCGTTTAAAATGTCTAGTTAGCTTTACGTACGAAGTTGTTATTATTAAATAAAAAAAACAAAATTGGTGTTTCGATGAAGTATTATAAGGTAACTTGTACCATGGCGTTTCCTTGTATACTTAATCATTTGGTCCAAGATGTATCTGAATTATATTGGTATGTATATTTATAATTTAGAAACGCCAAAGGTATTTGGACATATTTAAATACGTAAACAATATATTTCGAGTTGGACAATTAAAATATTTCGCATGACCTGGGTTGTGTATTTCATGGAGTAGTTTATTGAGGGTGACAGTTATTTAGAGGTGAGTGTGCTAAATTACGATTCATTACGCTAAAGCTAGTGCTAACGCTTGCATGAGCGCGTGCTCGCTGACATGCTAATCCAAACGGTACATGCTAATGCAAATGGTACATGCTAATACAAACGGTACATGCTAATGCAAACGGTTAAGGCTAAGGCACAACAGACAGGTTATTTCATGTAATTATATAGAGATTCTATCATTCTTAAAACACTTACATTTGGTGCTGGCACAAAGATATACTAACAGACACAAATTCGGCCCATTGAAGGAACAGGAAGAGATATGTGTAGTGCTCATCTGGACAAGCTCACCTTTCTGATGTTTGCCTTGCTTAAACTGGTCTCTTACACAAATTATACTGCGAATACTGACTGCTGATTGGCTAGCATTATACTAACGGCCTGCCCTTGGCATAATAGCTAAAAGACAATTATGTGGAGCAGCACACATTCTTTGTCACCACAAGACATGGCTGTCAGAAGTAATTGTTTAATAAAGACCCGACTATAGGTAGATACTGTATCCCGTGGTTATCACTGGAGGGATAGAAACTCCAGACGTGATTATAGATCAGATTAGATCCTAATAGCTTTATTGTACCAACTAGGATTACGTCTGTAAATGTGTTACATCACATGCCTTCAACAAGAAACCATCTGGTCAACACACCAGGTGAAACCTGTATGTGTCTTGCTGTATTTGGTGTTTGTTGTCTGCTTCCTTTGAAATAGAGTTTATTATTGGTATTTATTATTTACATTATTTATGTGGATCTGTGTGTCAGAGCATCTCCAAAACTGCAGATCTTAAGGGGTGTTCCCGTTCTGCAGTGGTCAGTAGCTATCAACAGTGTTCAGTAGCTATCAACAGTGTTCAGTAGCTATCAACAGTGGTCAATATCTATCAACAGTGGTCAGTATCTATCAACAGTGGTCAGTACCTATCAACAGTGGTCAGTACCCATCAACAGTGGTCAGTATCTATCAACAGTGGTCAGTACCTATCAACAGTGGTCAGTACCTAACAACAGTGGTCAGTATCTATCATCAGTGGTCAGTACCTATCAACAGTGGTCAGTACCTATCAACAGTGGTCAGTACCTATCAACAGTGGTCATTATCTATCAACAGTGGTCAGTATCTATCAACAGTGGTCAGTACCTATCAACAGTGGTCAGTACCTATTAACAGTGGCCCAAGGAAGGAACAGAGGGGAACCGACGACAGGGTTGTGGGCGGCCAAGGATCATCGATGCAGATGTGAAGGAACACAGCGCCGAGTTCAAGGTGTTGACTTGGCCTCCAAATTCCCCAGATCTCAACAACAAGGACAACAACCCCAAACACATATCAAAGAGCACTCATTAATGGTAAAGAAAAAACGTTGCACTGTCTTACAGTCTCTAGTGAAGAGTCAGTATCTAAATCACATTCATCACTTACAAACAGCTGCTGAAAGGTGGGCCAGGTTGTCAGTAAAAAAGTAGAGCAACATCCCTGACGGTTAAATTAAGCTTTTATTTGCAGTTTTTCTTGCCAAAGGCAGTGCGATAAAATAAAACGGGTGTGTGGTGTGTCTATAATGTTGACATCATACTTTGCATTACAAAAACAGAATTTGTTCTCCAATAGAAGAAATGTATATAGCAAAATTGACCTACAAGCATGAGTCACTAGCTCTCCTCAATTCGGTCTTGATTACTGCTTTTATTAAAATGACAAAATCCACTGAAATAGTTAAATTGAGATGTACGTTTTCTAGAACTCTTCTGTCTTACTAATAATTACAGTTTACCCAGATCATTTATAATACAACATTTGTTTAGTTATTTAAACAATGTTGATTGTTTTGAAAAAGTGTCACCAGAATACATAAAACCAAATCCCAACAAGCTTGTGGTTACAGTGGGAGTCAAGTCAAGTTGTAGTGTTTCAATAGCACAATGCGTTGTGTTCACTCCAAGATGCTATTTCACAGTAAAGGGATCTCGACTCCTGGTGTGCTGGATTCATTCTTTCCCCTCCTGCTCATGTTTAATCTGAATTGGGATGACCACGTCACTGGGGAGGGTGGTGCCAGCTGAGCCTGGTCGGGGGGCTTCTACCAACAGGACTCCACCAGACAGACATGAACTGATGTGCTGCATGTCCACACCAGAGGGCACCCTTCAACAAACACATAACCAAAATCCCCTCAGCACACAGACAAGGTACCGCTTTTCCGTGTTAAAATCACAGCGTAGAATAATAGAATTAGCTTATATCAGGAAAATTAAATCACACCTATCCTTTATAGAGTTATTCCCATGATTCGTTGTTCACAGGATGGTAAGGAACCTTATTTTATATTCTGTAAATGTAACTTACTTGTATTTTCTTGTAAAGCACCTGGAGACAGATCCATGTTTGTCCTCCCTTTCCTTGTGTTTACCTTAAAAGAATAGTTTGCAGTTATTAAAGTGACTCAGGATATGACACTGACGCATTCTACAGTTCCTGTAACAATGAACATTCTAACCGTAACCATTTTCTTGTTTCCCAGAACGTCGACCTAAGGATGGTACCTGCTATCTCCAGGTAGCCCCCCTTGGTCCTGATCGATATGTTGTCCGGTGAGAAGTGATTGACCTCCAGTGTGACCCTCCAGCTGTCCGGCCCTGTCGTGACCTCTGACACACCTTCGGACAGTTTCGGAAGCGTTGCGGAGGTCTGGGGCTCGACCGCCGCAGAAGGAACAGTTCCGGGGAAGAGGACGGCACCGCGGGTGTAGCCTGGCCAGGAGGAGAACGCCAGTCTCCTTCTAGCCCAGTTGATCCAGCTCACATCCCCTTCATCCAGGAAAGGGGGGAGACCGAAGTCTTGCTCCATGATCATGTGCGTAGGCTGAGTCCACTCACAGAAAGGATCCCAGTGCACATCTCGGCGAAAAAGGGGACGCAGTAATATCTTTTTGTGATCAGCCATGACTTCGGAATGGCCCAGAGTCGTACTGGGGGGACTGGTGGAAATATTACTTCCTGTTTTGGTTCCTTCTTTCTAAGTAAATATTATTCAATCTCCGTCTAATTACAATTACTGAATCTGTCTTAATAAATCCCAGTATAAGGGTGCAGCTATATCTTCACTCAATCCATTCAGAAAGGCTTGGTCCTCGAATATCAAAATTGGTTTCCCTGCAGAGCATCAAACCCTTTATATGCCCAACCGTCCAATCTAGCACTTATGAAGCAGTGAGCATTATCCCTGTGATTCAAATGAGTTGACAGGCAAGGTTGGGGCAGAGTTGTTGATCAACAGTTGCCTTGGAGAGGATCACTCCGTCTGTATTTATAACTCCAAGGTGCAAATGGCAAGTAGTTGGTGGATGTCTGAGGCCACAGCAACGCTTGGGTTCATTCAGCGTTGGGTCTTAGCAATCACCTCACATACTTGGGCTCTTTGTATTTGTCATAGTGACCACGTTGCTTAGCTATGTGCAGGGACAGCATGTACATTCACCACAGAAACTGTACAGCAACCCCCTTAGCTATAAAAAGAATGAAAATGGAACTTCCAGCTCCGGACCCAAACTCCAAAACAGACAAAAAAAAAGGACAACATTAGATTTACCCAACTGTCAAGGTCTTAGTACACTCTGATAGGTGCTTAGCTGTTTAATGAGCAGTGAGTGACTTTCACTCATGTGCACATCTATGGTCATGTGGCCGTCTGAGGGGAGTAATACAGTGCTAATAGAACTGAGGTAATGGAGAGGCGGTGGGGAATGTTGATATGAAGCGAATATAGGCTGCAGATGACCTGCTGTAACCCCTGGGTGTGAATGCTGTCCCTTCACTCAATGTCAGAGGAGAATTCATCTAATAAGCCCATGTCCGTTTTAGGAGGCTTATGAAAAAGATCATAACATAATGTCAACACGGGCAGGCCCCTCCGGTTTATCTGTCTTCTGGCCAAGGGGTTCTCCGGTCCCAGCGGGGTGAATGTCAGTCAGGTGTTCCAAAGTGTTCATGGGGTACTGGTGCAAAATTGAATTGATGCGAATGTTCCTACATAAGTACCTTTTATCCTAACCAATTACCCCCGTCTGCTGGGCCATGTCTCCATGTCAAGGGGTACCTTCTTTATAGTTTAGCCAGAATCACCAGCGCGGCCTGTGGCTTCTAGCTTTCTGGTAATCCAGATTCACCAGCGCGGCTTGTGTCTTCTGGCTTTCTGGTAATCCAGATTCACCAGTGCAGCCTATGGCTTCTGGCTTTCTGGTATTCCAGATTCACCAGCGAGGCTTGTGGCTTCTGGCTTTCTGGTAATCCAGATTCACCAGCGCGGCTTGTGGTTTCTGGCTTTCTGGTAATCCAGATTCACCAGCGCGGCCTGTGGCTTCTGGCTTTCTGGTAATCCATATACACCAGCGCGGCTTGTGGCTTCTTGCTTTCTGGTAATCCAGATTCACCAGCGCAGCTTGTGGCTTCTGGCTTTCTGGTAATCCAGATTCACCAGCGCGACCTGTGGCTTCTGTTTTTCTGGTAATCCAGATTCACCAGCGCGGCCTGTGGCTTCTGGCTTTCTGGTAATCCAGATTCACCAGTGCGGCTTGTGGCTTCTGGCTTTCTGGTAATCCAGATTCAAGTAACGTCTGTCACTATATTACTTTCTGTCCTACTCTCCATCTTGTTTACAAAAAAGATTGGATGAGAAACGTTGTATTTTCAAATGTATATTATGCTAATTCTTCAATCATGTTAGGATTACTATAACTGTTTGAAATCCGTCTATAAAAGCTATTTCTTTCAGGCGTCCACAAATGACAGATGAATGCAATGATGTGTTATAAAGGGGATTTTGCTTCCATATAAAATCCATGATATGGATTATAAGACTCCTTGTGGAGGAGCCTTGTATTTTCAGTATTGTTTTCAATTTTTTTATTTAATTTAATTTAAAATACAATTACAACCTATTAAACACATCTTGAATGCCAACGTTTTTTGCTTTGGTCTCTCAAGCTAGGCCAAAATAGTTTTCCTCTAGAGGAATGTATTATGTATTTTACATTTTGATTGTCCGTGCATATATTTACACAGTACTCCTCTCCACATTCCCCATCGTCCCAGACAACAGAAGATGCTGTTTTCCAACAAGTTGGGACACTGCATAAAACGGAAATAAAAACAGAATGCAGTGATGTGCAAATCATTCATCGTTGTATGCAGGGATTTCTACACACGAGTCATTTCTGTTTTTTAGTCAGTGCCTGCTGAGGGCTCGTATATCATGGCCATCCAGTACTCTTCGGGCCTCTGTCTCTTGCTTAAACACATTTCTCGATCTTGAAAAGGGTTTAAAAAATTTACACATCTTTGCATTCGGTTTTTATTTGCATTTTTCACAGCATCTCAACTTTTTTGGAAACAGGGTTGTACATTATTGGCTATAGGGTGGACATAAGCCTCCTTTATAACTGATGTTAGCACGGTTCTACTGTCTAGGATATGTCCACATTCAGATTGTGCCCACATTGTACAAAGGTAAATAATTACCCACGTAAAAACAACCACAGATTAATGTCCATTCGGTGCTAGCACTTTGCTAGCACAGTGAAACCACATGGTGGACTGCTATTAAATTCTGTTGAAACTGTAGGAAAGATGGTGGATAAACAGTTTATCAATTCCCGTGTGCTTAAATGGGTGACCCTCCCATAGACACCACAAAGATTGCAGATGGCATAATTAGTCCATTCTGTTTTTCTATGTTGGGAACAAGTCTTTCCTAATTCCCCTTTTCTGTATTCTCAGTTCTCACTGAAAAAGAAATCAATAATGGTTGTGTGGTTGAAGGGATGTCAGTTCCTCTGGAGGAGATTTGAGAAGTGTCTTCCTCTACACGTGTCTATCCTCAGTGCTTAATTTGTCAATTAAGAAGTGTCTTCCTCTACACGTGTCTATCCTCAGTGCTTAATTTGTCAATTGGGAGGTGTTGGAAAAGACACATTATCAACAAAAAAAATAAAAAATCCAATATAAAAAAGGTTGAGCCCAATTGACCCCATAGTGTACAAAAAATAATCTCAGAATTCAATCAGTTCTATATGTGAGACATTTTATTAGCATAAAAGTGAGACAGAGATCAAATAAATGTAATTTCCTGTAATACCATAACAGAACAGTATATTCAGATTTTGCATAACAGTTAGAAGTGCAGACAAAATATATACATGTAACTATGTATATTATGGTTATATTTCAACAAGGTATATAAATTGTATCTATTGTATTGTAACTCGATTATAGTACAATTCCTTCTTCTTTCACTTTCAGGCAAAATGACAACTCTGACCTTCAAAACCATACAAAGTCGTTTATGCAAGTCCTGAAGTGGGTTCCTTACAAACCACTATGGAGTGTGTGAGTACATCATCTTGATGCAGACCAAAAGGCTTTCTGCAATTCTCTGCGTGGGTATTCCAGACCAAGTATTTACTGTTGAATGGTTTGAAAAGAGATGTGTGGATCCTGCAGAAGGTCTATAAGAAAACCCCACTTATCTGATCTTGTTCGTCATCAGACATTGTAGACACTGAAGTTTCACTGAACAGGTAAATGCAAAAAAAGGACACAGAGTAGTGTAACTGCTGTAGGTGAGAGCTTGAAACATGAATTGGTTCAGTGTATAAAAGGAGTATTTTCAAAGGAAGAATTTACATTGTAAAATGAATTTATTGATATACCTTTTATTTTTCCTGCTGTTCATGATGAGTGTTGCAATGAATAACATTAATGCTAGTGCTCCGATAACTGAACCAACTGCAATTCCCACTAGATCAACTGCAAAACAAGACACGTGTATTGCTTCATAGGGAAATATGAAAACTTTTTTAGAGCGTTGTGAAAGCTTTAACTGTTTAAAATGCATTTTCTAATAAAGGATCCACCAGAGTTAAAAGAAGATTGCAAACCTCTGAAACCGGCTGAAACCGATTTTCAGCCGGTCAATTTCAACCCTGTGTTATTCAGGATGGGTGACGTAACCCTGCTGTTAATTACAGACATGAAACATGCGGGGAGCAAACAATGAGGTCCAAAGATCGTTGGGATCAATGTGGAACGAAATACATAATCTACCAGCATTCAGTCTATACATTTGCTGTTATTTCGGTGATGGATAGCCAATAGTGTTGTGATATTATCCAAGCAATAGGTTATACTAGGAGCATACTGAAAATTGTGGTGTTAATTTAAGTGGTATATAGCATATATGTATATATATATATTTAGCATATATCATATGCTGTTATTTGAATGATAATTCATGAAATTAACTGTCATTTCAGCAATGGATAATACCAGTAGCACATACAGTATAATTCTGCAATTATTTAAGTGATTGTTTATACCAGGATTCAATTTAACTGTATTGTTTAAATGATTGAAGATTCAAGTTACATGCATCATTTTGTCGTTAATTCAGTGATGATCCTTACAATCAGCACATCATATTGCTTTTATTTCAGTAATGATTTATACAAGCGACGATGGAATATATCATTTTTGCCCCTCAATTCAGCGATATTCCATACCAGCCTTGCAGGTCGTTTCGTCCCCGGACCACTGGCCCGACTCCTGGCATGTGCGTGTCTTTGATCCACTGAGGAGGTAGCCAGAGTCACAGGACAGCTTCACCTCCGCTCCCAGGATATATCGGGTACCCTCCTTCTTTCCATAAGCGGGTGGAGCCAGCCAGCCACAGGACACCACTGAAGATAACAAGATACGAGGTGGGCTTCTTTTAACACGACATATATTAGAGGGATTATGGTGCTAATTTGGATGGTTGATGCGCGTACCTGGTTTCAGATCCGCCACTACCGACATGTGGTCCAGAAAAGACACGCGGGCGGCGTGGCCCATTTCCAAACTGCGAGTTATCAGGGTGTCGTACATACAGTGCTGAGAGCCCCTCCCGGAGCACAGCGCGGAGGCCTGGCTGACCAGGGGATCCAGGGGGTCCTCGGGGACGGAGAACACGGGCCGGAAAGTGGCGTCGTGTTTCGGGGCATGGAGATATGTGTTCAGTAAGTGTTCAGAATCGTACGTGAAGAGCGTGGACTCGTTCGCGATCGACCCTGGGGAAATAACGTGAACATTTGGAGGGATACAGGTCATCCCGATCATCGTGTTTTATGTGACCGGATTTTGTTTTAAGCTAACAGAACAATGTGTACTAGAATGCTTAGGGCCTGGAATTTTGCCCTGAATATAATGATCCAATATATCTTAAGAACGCCCGGCCCTTATCATCACCTCTAAGTATACACTGAACCTTAGCTGAACCTAGGTGAACGGTCAATTTGTCTACAATCAGTATATCATATGTGCACCTGAATGTAGAGGTAAAACTCCATGTTACGTTTACAGTACTCACAGCTTGCGCCAAATGTGAACACTTCCCATGCATTGTCTTGATCTGTTACAGTATGACCATCGCTAGTGACCAGGTCATCCTTGGGGTCATCGTTCATCTTTCCCAGCAGGCCGCGGGTGGAACCCTTTAGTGCCTCAGGTAGGAGGACAGTGGCGCTAATGGTTCCAACTCTCAGCCTCAGTTCTACCCCGACGCCAGAGGGGAACACGACGGTCACATTTGTAGTGGTAGGTGAAAATACAAACACACCTGGAAAACAAGTTGCATTTCTAAGTTTCTTTGATTTGCGCTTTGCGTTTAAAATAAAAGCCATTATGTTCTACATTTTACATGAAAATTGCTGTAAAATCTTTGCTGGCAAAATAAAAGCTTCTTAATGTTTCTCTTTTCAAAGGGGGAGAACTATAAAGCAATTGTACAAATCAGCTCTTTCACCGCAGCCACAGACAGCTCTATCACAGTTCACCACTTCAGCCTTATCGCTTCTGTATTTTAGCTTCAGCCCACTGCATTGCTTCATTTCTTTTTAAAGCTTCGAAAGGCAAACCAAAAGAAGCCAGATGTCTCACCCTTCAGATCCATCCAGCTCTGCTCAGAGAAAGTGAGAGGCATTTGGTTCCGCAGAACCTGGAGATGGCTCTGAAATTTGTGAAGTCGTACTTCGATTATGTCAGAGGTCCCCTCTCTCATAGCAACCGCTGACAGCTTTGTTGCTTTTACAATAGTGCCTGTGAAATGAATGTATGTGACTAATACTCATAATGGTATTAAGTAGACAAAGATATCTATTTTTCTCCCTAACTTTTACATGACTCACCATTTGTCAATGTTACTGGCTCTGTTCTTCCCTGTATTATCAGTCCTTTGCTCTCTGAAACCATTATGGTGTATTCCCCTTTTCCATTGAACGAGTAGCTGACGCCATCGAATGTTATAAAGTGTGGGTCTCCAAACACCATGCCTAGTGTTAAAAAGCCAGTACCATTATAATCACTTTCCAATTATCGAACTTTTTTAAAGAAAACTTTTAAAAGTGTCTCGACAAACAACGAAAACGTAATGCACCATATTTTCCATGTCACCTGCTTTTGGTGCTTGATAGGTCCTACAGTCACTGGAGGGCCGGCGTTTGAAGTAGTAGTGACAGTTGTCTGACCACAGGCAGCAATAGTAGAAACTGAGTACGTCATAGATCCAGTGGGAGAACCCAGGTACCCTGGGGGGCTTCACGAACGGAGGGGAACCCCAGTCATGAGCTCGGTCGGGGGTACTCCCTCCGATAGAGTCGTCCGTCAAGACCTGCGATCCGGTGCGGTCATAGCAACATTGCTGTCCTGCCGCGTAGTTGGGGCTGTGAACATGACATACGTGGTACTTAAAGGCCCAGGAGATGCCCAATGCCTGGCACAGTACATGTTTGGGTTAAGAGGACTTGCCTTGCTTGGATGGCCCGAACGCAGTGTACACTTCCCGGATGGTAGGTGCACACGCTCTCCTTCTCTATGTCACATCCATAATCTGTCTAAAGGTAGGAGAGATAACACAAAGGAAACCGCACAATGTACTCTGCTTTTCTGCCACCGGTCAGTTGCACATCACTTTGAGAGTCCCAATATCCATCTGTAAAATCTCTGTAGAAAAATACTTTAAAGCTTTATTGATATTTTACTATTAACAGATCAGCAAGGGCTAGGTTTAGAAAAATGGTTATTGTAAATGTAAAATGTTGGGGCTAAGATTAGAGTTATGGATTGGATAAGGGTTAGTTAGTTAGAATGTTAGTCATTATACTATTTACAGATACACTTTTAGGACTCTCAAAATAACATGCTGGCCTATATACATCTGAAACCATCATGTATGTTCGGTTTGCACTGTATTCCCTTGGGAACACGAACATATTGGGTTAATGCGTTGTCTTACATGAAACCTCCCGGTGTCTGCTCTAGCCTGGGCCAGCGTGCATGGACAGTCAATAATCTCAGTGAGAAAGTCTGGTAGTTTCTCCTCTAGCTGGTCCCAGGCTTTACACTTATCCAGAGCCCAGGCTGCTGAATCCTTCCTAAAGTTCTCCTCCAGATGCCAGGCTAGAACATGGTCTTCAGTCCACACTGCATGGACATCCCTGATTCACAGCACAGCCACAAGGTATGGTTATACCATTGGCGTATACCAATGGAGCATGCCCAAATATTCTTCTAAACTGTATATTGCTTAATATCTTAATTCCACATGTCATTGCTTATGGTTTATGACTAGCTAACTGCCTGGGGTTGGTGTAACTAAGATGTCTTAGTTAGGAGGAAGCCTATATTTCCCTTGACATGATGTTGATGAAAGAAATATCACAACTCGGTTTACAATAGGTGTCATTCATACCGGGTTCCGTCAGGGTGAGAACTGGAGCTGACGCGTAGACAGCCAAGCTCCCATTTGGAGAAAGTCTTCTCTGCCGACTCGGGCACAAAGCTGAAGTCCCCGTTGTTGTGTAAGTCCCTCCCCACAGAGTACAGGTATTCCCAGTTACCTTGCCAAGACTCAGAATAGGGATCGCCTGCACACAAACACACCGGTAAGTACCCTTGGGAAGCACCCGCGAGCACAGGGAGTATTCCACAGGAACCATGACATGTATATGGAATGCACTGGCAGTAGTAAAACACAACTATCACTCACCTTTCTCCATGTATCCCCAGACTTCTATGTTGACCTTCTGCGCTCTGACCTGTGAGGTGTTCCACGTCATGCGCAGTGTTCCGCCAACATCGGGGGTTCCGTAGTACTGCCAGCGGGTTGAGTTGATTATCGTGGCTTTAAGGCTGGGATCTAACTTTCCTGGATGGACTGTGCATTAAACAAAAGGTCAAGTAAGAGTGCATTCTCCTGCGGGTCGTATTGGATGAGGGTTGGGTTCGTTTGGCATATTTTCCGATTGGCACGATTTACATATTCTGAACTAGGAGACCACATGTATGATCATGTGTCATGTGATCACGTATTAGGTGGAAGTATGTTAATATGTCGGGTAGATGTGTGTGGTAAATAGCTGCCATCAAGTCAATGATTGATACCTGATAACCAAGTTCCATGTCGGCTAAAGTTTGTGCCATTGTCTGTAGAAATCTGAAGAGGAACCCATCCTGTTTCATAGAGCAGAGGTGAGATGCAGTGGCATCTGTCTTCTGGGTCAACATAACCAACGGTATGGACGTCATGGTTGAACCTGCCATAATAAGCACGGTTTTAGTAAAGGCAGCGTGTTGGTCAGTTCACTAAGTCAAGGGAAATGAAGTAGTTGCACTTACCTACAAGTGATTTGGGAGCTCTGATTGAAATGTGCATTGAGGACTACGAAGTCCGTCCCACCCATTATTGTTCCTGAGTACGGCGTGACATCGACACAGTACTCTGCATAGTCCACACAGCAGGTTCTGAGGGACACACACGTTGCATGGCAAGAACAGGGTTCTAGTCTGTCACCACATCTGCCCTCACAGGACTGTCCTGTGGTTGAAAGGAAAGAAGGCAATGAAGACAAACACAAATGTGTGTTGGGACCGAGCCGATCAAGACCCTTGAGACGCAAACATTACCATGTCCTCTTTCAAGTAGGAAGCATTCCTGAAGAAGGTGGAATTACATGCTAATATGTTTAATGTCATTATTGGAAGTAAAAAGGTACTGACCTAACCCTGTCTCATTATATATTTAGTATAACAAAGCTGTTTTTCTACTACTTACCTGATATCCCTCTACTGACAACCAAGAAGGTAAGAATCAGAGACAGGCAGAAGACTCCTTCCATCCTGAGTGTAGAGTGTATATTCGGTTTGTTTACCAGCTGTCTGTTCTATAGTGGCTACACAAAGTAGAGGTTTGCTGTTACAAAATCTGCAATTTCTTACTGAAATTATAAATGTCAGTTCATGCTCAGCAGTCGAGTGCCTCATAAACTCTCTATATCGCGGTTGAGGAATGGTAGCAAAGGTCATTGTGACAACACAGTTGTGCAGGCTTATCTTCTGCTGACTAGTTACATTTTACATTTACATTTGAGTCATTTAGCGGACTTACAAAGTGTATTTTTCTTAAGGTGTCTTGGAAAACCTACATCTGATAATCATAATAAGTACATTTACCTTCATCGAAGCTATTATTTGACAAAGTAAGTGCCAGAGAATATAAAGTGTTTTCTCACATTGTGTATTTTGTTTTTCGGGTGGTGGGAAAGGAGGGGGGTCAGACACGTTAATGGAGATACTCGTCAGAGAGGATCTGGTGGTTCACAATGTAAAAGGGAGCGGAAAGATCAAGGAGGAAAGAGAGTTTGCTTTGGCAGTTTCGGAGAGCCTCTGTGCCACATGAAACATGATTGGTTAGGGTCCAGAAGATGAGGTGGGAAAAAAAGAGAAGGGTTGAGAAGGCAGACTTAGGAGACAGGAGGGAAAAAGAATTGGAAGAAGGGAGAGATGATAAAATAGAAGAGGAGAGAGGGAACAAAGATCGCAACGACACATTACTATCTGGGAAGGAGTGGAGTTGAATAGGAGACAGAGGGAGAGGGCATGAGGGGAGTAGTGAAACCTAGAGTGGAGTTGTTGTAAGATCAACCGGGTTACAGCATCTATTGAGGATCAGATCAAGCAGATTGCCTGCCTTATGGGTGGGAGGAGACTGGGAGAGTTGGGGTCAAAAGAGGAAAGGACTGGAAAAAGAGATGGTAAAAGCAATGAATCAAAGACGGGTGTTAGAAGGTTAAAGTCACCTCTCACTGGGAGTGATGAAATAAGCTTCACAAAGTGTCAGGATCATTTAGGAACTCTCCTAATGCCTCTGGTAGATGATCAAAATATACTTTTGAGAAGCTGTAGTCCCTGAATACAGATCAAGCACTGTATAAACAGATGTCTTGGAGAACAAGGCTGTAGTATGGTGTCTCTGCCTGCAGACGGCTCTGTTATACAGATTAAGGGTCTGCAACAAGGTGGCCTAAGGGGTTCTTTCTCACGAGTAAGGCAGTTAATGCAGAAGGCAAATAGCAGTTGGACCTTGCATGGTAAACACATTTCTTCTTAACCAAATTGTATTTTTTCCCTCATAAACTCACGCAGTTCAAGGTGCTTATTTCCTAGCTGAGTTTTTTAACACTAGAATTTTACCCAAAAAACATGGGGCAAAACCAATTACAAACCAAAAAGGTGAAAATATTTATTATTTCCCCACTATTGTGCCTTCATTACACATGCCAGCATGAGAATTCTACAGAGATCTAATTTGGACCCTTCAGAGTTAGTACAAAATGTTTTTTCTGGTTATGGAAATCAAAGTATGTATAAGCAAGAAGTAAACGTTTTTTTTATATGCCTAATATACCACTGATTACAGCAGTACCTGGATACAGCCCATAGCTATGGTATATTAGCTATTTTCCACAATCCCAGAGTTTCCTGAATTTGCAGGCAATGCAGAATTGCTAGAATAAATCGATTACCAATATAATTAGACTGGTTCCATTATTTTGTGGTAGCCAATCAGCATTCAGGGTTTCGTTAAGCACGAGAGGCTTTGCGGTATCATGAATACACTCAAGTGGCATTCTTCATCCTGTTGAAAAGTAAATATTAAAAGTTTCTTTCCAGAAAAGTGTGAATCGTTCCCTCATGCTTGAATACAAAGACGTTTTTAGTATCAGACAGGCAGACAGATATGCTTGAATAAACACCCCACAGTA